>PVKE010002886.1:0-77460 GCA_004027555.1 Craseonycteris thonglongyai
ATTTATTTTCTTCATGAGCCTATATCTCGAAAACTTAATACGTGATTTAAAAAATAAAAGATAGTTTTGAACATATATTTTACTTATCTACCCATACCTCGCTGGAATGCACCTTATACTGAAACTCAGTGTATAAACATAGTATGCATTTCACACCCCTTCTTCCCCCTTGGACTACGCCTATGACAACAAGTCAATCGCGACACACTTTTAAGATAAAAATTAGATCTTATATACAGAAAAGTTCGCCACCCCTGTTATAGAGGGAACTTGATTTCCAATATTTATTTGTGATCTTAGAAAAATAATTTAAGATATATTTGCTACTTAACAATGCAAATAAATGTTCCTGTTTAAGAAATGATGAGTCCTTTTCAGCAATGCATTTGTGAGGGCTCAGATTTTTTATCTTTAAGGCAGGTTGGTTGGGTAAATGGGGCTATCTTTTAGTCAAGGAAATAAACAGCTCAGGTATATATAGGTCTTCAATAAGAAGAGTTTGTGGGAAGTTAAATGTGAAAAAAGAATATACACATGTACATTTAATAAACACTTTAATATGTGTCCTTGAGTGCTTCAAGTTAAGATTATTGCTCTCAAGAGCAACAAATCTATATAGGGAAAAAGACACTTGTACAATTAATTCTATTTCAAAGATGTCTGCCACTTTCTCCTGCTTTCCTTCCTTTCTCTCATCTGTTGTGAGATCCTCTTCTGATTTTTATCTTTTAATTGGTTATTTAAAAAGAGAAGTTATCAGCTCATGTACACCATATGTAGCTTTTACTTTGAAATTAAATCAAATACTGACTACAAACTAAAAATGATTATTAAATCATTTGAAATTGCTCTGGGAATCTGTATTTCTGAAATGTCTCCGAGATATTTCTGATATGCACACTAGTTAGACACCAATGGTATTGATTATGAGATTCTGCTTTTGTCCTTATTTTCTTTTTACTCTGCATATTCTTTCTTGATAATTTCATATAATCTCCTGTCTTTACCTGTTGTCCCATGATGAGGAAGCACAAATTTATATTTATATTTTTCAGTCCCAACCTGGTGTTCAGACAAGTGCATTCAATTGCCACCTAGACAGTTCTATTTTCCAGTTCCACAGGCACCTCACACTTAATGTGACCAAAATTAAATTCCTCATCTCCACTCATCTCTCTTTTTATATTTCCTGCCTTGGTATCTCCACCATTCACCTAAAATGTTGTGCCAGAAAGCTGACCTCCTGCTTCCCTTCTCTTATTTCCTCATCCATTTCTCTCCTTCTCCACTCTGTGCCTCAGTTCAGATGCTTGTCATACCTCTAATAACTGCATCCAGAATAATGCCAGAGTGGTTTTTCTAAATACAAATAAACTCACAGAACTCCCTCACTTAAAACTACAGGGACTCCCCATGTCTTTGGTATCAAATTAAAACACATATACATAACCCATAGGGTGTTACTTTGTCTTATATATGGTTTTTGTTTATTTGAGTTTTTGGATTATAATATAGATTTTTTTTTTAAGGCATCACCTGCCTTGTTGATTATTATGTTCCCTAAGCCTAAAAAAAAGCTTGGAATATTTCAATTACCAACTACATGTTTGTTGAAAAGATGAATGTGTAAATGAAAGAATGAATGGATCTTCTCTCTGCAAATCATTTTGGCTGTGTCCTTTGCTGTGTTTCTACTGAGCTAATGAAACTTTTTCACATAAAAACCTGTTTTCCAAACTGCTTTTCTTGTTTTTGGAATTCTTTCTCTCTCTAATTTGTTTTCCCTTTCATTACCTCCACAATGCAATTATCTATCTATCTATCTATCTATCTATCTATTTATCTATCATCTATCTATCATCATCATCTATCATTTATCAACTTATTTTACTTTCTGCTTTTATGAGAAAATGTTTTTTTAAGATTTATTTTATTGTTTCAAGATAAGGTGAGAGAGAGACAGAGACAGACAGATAGATAGATAGATAGATAGATAGATAGATAGATAGATAGATAGAAGAGGGGAGGGCCCAGAGCATTCTCCATAGTTGTACATCATTAGTTTTCACATAGTTTCATTCTACACAGGTGGATGAGGGGCAACCCAGGGCAGAACTAAACTGGGGGCCTTCCACATGGGAGGTGCGAACCTTCACTGCTATTCTAGCAGTTACCAGTTTCATAGCAGGCAGTTCAGCATGTGGGTTTTCAAGGGTTAGGGCCGGGATTCGATCCCCGGACCTTGCAGTTGTAAGGCAAGTGTTCAACCTGTTGAGCTTCCCTGGCATCCCTAAGAAAATGTTGTTTTTAAAGATTTATTTTTATTATTATTGTTTTTGAGAGAGAGAGAGAGAGAGAGAGAGAGAGATACAGAAACAGAGATAGAGAGAAGGGGGAGGGCCCAGAACAGTCTCCATAGTTGCACATCATTGGTCATTCCACATAGTTTCATTCCACAGGTGGGTGGGGCTGTATAGGGCAGGAACTGGGCCGGGGTCTCACCTCAGTGAGAACTGAACTGGGGCACTCCCCAGTTCAGCATGTGGATCCACTTGGGCCGGGGCCGGGATTTGATCCTCGGTCCCTGGGGCTGCAACATGAACGCTTAACCCACTGAGCCATCCAGGCTTCCCAAGAAAATGTTTTTGAACATTATCTTTCTCACCACTCTTCCTAGTCTCTAAGTTCATCAGACATCCTTTCTTTGTTTCTGTAACAATGTGTCTTATGCAGCAATTAATACTTTTTTTTGGTTTATATCCTCTAACAACTATAAAATTTGAAGGTTAACACTTCATCTTCACTTCCTAAACCCTAGCATCTAGCACAATGTTTGACATATGCTAGATGATAAATGCAGATGAGAGAATAAGTGAATGAAGTATTACAGAAACGTAATAAAAGAGTGACAAATAATATGAGAATGCCATAAAAACAAACTTACATCAAAGGACAAGTGATAGCAAATAATTTATTAAGAAGTTGAAATTGCATTTCTTTGCAATGACATACAAGTACAACCCATCTGTTGAATAACTGAATTGTAAATTCTAACCAACTTCATAGATGTACAACATTGTGATCAAGGTCAAACAAATATTCTGCTCTTGGTTTTAAATGGTGCAATTTTGGTGCCCGCCTCACAAGTACACTGTCATTTACGCAGAAGATAATCTTGGAAGTAATGGAAGAAAGGAAGTTAAGAAATTATATTATGTATAATAAACACATTAACAAAGTCAGTCAATTAAGGATCTTCCCAAAATTAAAAAGAGAAATACAAAAGGTTGTGTAGCATGAAAGATGGATATTGGAGAATTCTTATTTTTTTAAAAGATTTATTTTATTCTTTTTGACAGAGACAGAGACAGAGAGAAGGGAGAGGGCACAGGGGGAGTCAGAGAGAAGGGGGAGGGCCCAGAGCAGTCCTCATAGTTGTATGTCACCAGTTTTGACTCAGTTTTGTTCTACACAAATGGGCAGGGCCTGCTCAGGGAGGTAACTGGGCTGGGGGCCTCCCCCGTGGGAGGCCTGACCCCCTTATTACCTCGAGTCAGAGGTCAAACTGGGGGGTGAGGGATGGGGAGATGAGAACTGAACTGGAGGCCTCTCACATGGGAAGCACACCCCTGTTTAGCATATGGGTCCGCATGGTCCAGGGCCAGGATTTGATCCTTGGACCCCGGGGCAGAAAAATGAGTGCTTAACCTGCTGAGCCGTCCTGGCTTCCCCGGAGAATTCTTTACAGACAATATAAATAAAGAATATTAAGAAGTCAAATAACATAATGACGTTAGAAATATTCCATATTTTTTTAATGGTAGCTTATGATGTGCTACAAAGTATGCTTAGAAAGCAATTTTAGATGTTATTGAAAATCAAGTAAAAATGAATCAAGGAGTTTCTGATGCCACTTGAATTATGTATTATTTATTAAAACATAGGATTAATAGAGTGAATTCCAGAACTGGTCCATCAGGCCTAAATTCTGGACTGTACAGTTCATTTAGTGGGTGAACATGAGAAGGTTGTTTAATTTCTCTGAGTCTCATTTGGTTTACTCATTAGAAAACAAAAGGAGTATCTACTTCATAAGGGTGTGAGGATTTCATGAATGATATATATAAAGCAATGCAAACAGTGACTGACAAATAGTTAGCACTCAGTAATATGTGAGATAATTATACCATAATTACATTTCTAAGTGATGAGTTATTTTTTTTTAAAGATATACACTACAGTATTTATGGGTAAAACTGTTATATAAGGGGGTTGGGATTTGCATCAGATTAATCCAGTGGAAGAATGGAAGTAGATATATAGGTAGGGGAGAAAATGAATTAAGAATATGTTAATCTGAGAGATATATAGTAGTAATACTACTGTTATTACCACTATTACTAAAATTGCTACTACTATTGCTGCTACTGCTGCTACACTTCCTCCTACCACTACTACTACTACTACATCTTCCAGGACAGCATATTTTCCGCTAGTGATAAGTGTGCTCGTGTCCTATAAAATGTCATGGTTGACTTCATGGTCAGCTTTTATGACTGCCAAGAGGAAGAGGAAGGCTAGGTATCATCAACTCAGAGTATTACAAAGATTAGTTTTTTTTGTACTTCAATATTAATAATAAGAGGAAAAAAATGGGAGAAATTAAGAGCAGATATCCGATTCTAAAAGCTCATTTTGAACACAAATGCTCTATTTAAAGTAGGTTTTAAAAAATAATACATAAATACTTATTTTTTCTGATTCTAAAATTACAAATGTTTATTTCAGGAAACATGAACAATAATGGCTATAAAGAAAAGTTACACATTTTTCACTACCAAGCATTAACCACTATGCAATTATTCTCTATCATATTTTTCGCCTCTAACAATTTACATGTTTAGAGACTCTCCCATCAATAATTCCAGTCATCCAGTGAGTCTCAAAACATATGCTTGTGCATTTGTTCGTGTCAGCGTGTATGTGTGGGGAAAGAAGGCTGGGAGAAATGAAGTCATTAATAGAAGTTAGTGTTTCATTTTTAGGTAGTGGTGGCTTGGATAGCTTGAAAAACTCCCCAGGTATTTTAATCCTCAGGGCAATATTCTTCTCTATGAAAGGAAAATCTATATTACTATATTTCTGGGTGTATTACCTTATGTAATTATGATTAAACTGCATTTTAATTCTGTATTCCTCTTTGCTACTCTAACATTTCCTCACAAATATTTCCTTTTTGTCAATAAAAAATAAAACCCTTTATGAGCATATCTTTAAATAGCTTCATGAAAGTCCATGCTGGGCTGGGAAATTGAACATATAGGCTCTATGAATCTAAAATCCAGATATTGTAACATCTGATGTGCTCAGCCTCACAAAATCTCACGTGTGTCTCAGTCCTGCAAACACCCACTACTCCACAGTAGTGAGATATCAGCAGAGGGTAATAAAAAAAAAATGTACTTAATGATATCTATTTTATGGCCACTAAGTATAAGGAAGTGGTCAAAAAGATTAATTTTAAGACAACTTTATCAATATTAAATAAATTCTCAACAAGTGCATTTGGCTTGAAATATTTATAAGCTAGAATGACTGAGCTGATATTTTTATCTAGCTCTGTGACTTGCTATGTCAGGGGCATGGGGCGTAGGGGTGACATACCTAATTAATTATGGTACTGGGGAACCTGTAGTCTACTAGACTCATTTCTTGCAGCTACCCTGATGCTTTGTTTTCCTCCCCATCATCCAATCCTAAACATCACAACATTTGGGCCTCTTTCAACCTCTTCATCTTCTTTCTTGGAATAAATCTGAACTCTTATTTCAGAAATAATGGCTCATCAGGAAGAGTACTGTTTTTGCTGTTTATCGAGTTACTGAAATCAGCCTTAGGTCTAATGACCACCCCCCCCTCCCCGGCTCCTTTTTTGTTTGTTTGTTTTACTGAGGTATAATTGACATATAACATTATATTGATTTTAGGGGTACAACATAATGGTTCAATATTTGCATGTATTGTGAAATGATCACTGCAGCAAGCCTAATTAATTATTCGTCCCCATACATTGTTACAAAACAGTTGTTCTGTGATGAGAACTTTTAAAATCTACTCTCTTAGCAGTTTTGAAATAAACAATAGTGTATTATTAACTATAGTCATTGCATGTACATTACATTCTCATGACATTGATTTTATTACTGGAATTTTGGACCTTTGAACCCCCACCCTCACCTGCCTCTGGCAACTACCAGTCTGTTCTCTCTATTCATGAGCTTGGTTGTTTTTTGTTTTTGTTTAGATTTCACATGTAAGTGACATCATATGGTATTTGTCTCTCTTTGATTGACTTATTTCACTTAGCACAATACCATTAAGGTACATCCATGTTATTGCAAATGACCATAAAAAGAGTGAAATCTTGCCATTTGCAACTGATATACTGATTAACTTGAAAAAGAAAAAAGGAATACCTTCTTGAAAATAAAGGGCCCTGAGTTAAATGCAGATATTGATCAATAGTAAGAGAGATAGAAAAACAAGCAGGAAGGATAAATAATGTTTTTGTTTATTTATTGAAATGCATTTTCTTTTTTGACAACCTACAAGACATCTTTTCTTAATAATAATAATAATAATAATAATAATAATAATAACAGGAAGAGAATAGGCAAAAGGAAACACATTTTTGAGGGCAAAGCTTGTCAGTAATTGGTAAGGAATGTACAGAAATTTTGTTGGCATTGGTCATGTGAAAAGAACTTTAAATAGACCAATACTGTATAATAAACTATTTAAGATCAAATGTGATAATGGATGTGAGAACACTCTGAAAAGTATAAAGCACATGGGAAATGTAATGCATAATTATTAGGAATAACTCCTATCACTAAGCCACAAATTATTTGAGAGATAATCTGTTATACACTTCTCTGACATAATTTATCTTACATTAATTCCAGAAAAATAATCGTAATAGAAGATGTCATTTTCCTAGCAGCCCAGTTTGTTTTATGAGGGCTTTTGTCATTAGCCATGAAATTTGTCAAGCAACTCTGAACATCAGTTTTAGTGAGGGACAATTTCTACTATTATTCTTTAGATAAATAAGACCTGATAAATTTTATCGTATATTAATGAGATTGGACTAAAGTAGTACTAAAGAGCTGAGTGGTTAAGTCAGGTTCTAGAAAATGAGCCCTACTGTAGATAAATTTTATAAAATTGTCCCATCTCCTTACTGTAAATATGTGTGGTACAGGCTCTAAGTTTATGAATAATGGCTTCATTTTGAAGTAATTAGGATTCCATGCCATTAACAGCAGGATGTCTGGATAATTATATTTTAGAATGAAATGTCTAAGAAAAGGCATTTCTGTTTTTATGACAATTATGGGTGTGATTAATGGTATAAATGACAATTTCTAATACACATACAGAACAGCAAAAATTAACTGTATCTATCATGAGTGACAGTATGAAAATTAGATGAAATCAATAATCAGAGGTAAAGAATGGTTCCTCTAATATTGTTTTTTTCTCCAAGGTAGGGAAGGTTGGGGGCAGGGATCTGCAGGACTGGTAGAGATGGTATTATTGTCAGTCTCTCTAGAATCTCAGTGATCAGTCAGTAAATATATCTTCCAATTATGCACACTGTATAAATGCTTCAGAATCTTAAAGATGCTTGAATGCTAAAGGAACGTCTGAGGTGCCAGTTTTGAATATTACCATATGCAAACTTTTTGGAAAGAAAATTCAGTTCTCTGGATTTATCATATTTTTACAGTCATGTGCCTGGGTACATTTCCCTGTGAGATGAGGCAATGGAACTGTCCCAAGGCTGGGTAGAGACCATTGGGCTTCAGTCCTGTAGATCAGGGCATTCTCTTCCTCTGCAGTCAGAAACTCTTTACCTGTTTCCAAAACCAATGGCTTGCATTTAGTTTTTTGTGTCTTTCATTTTGTTGACATATTTGATTCTTCTTCACCCCACTTCCTAACTTCACCTTCACACATCCCTGTGTATACATCCACATACAACACAGGTATCTCAGTTGTTTCTATTTTGTTTTTTTGAGTGCTTACTTATTATAAATCTTTATGAAGACTTTCATCAACTTTACTTTTATTTTTTTAAAAACTTCTTCCCTTAGAGGTGTCTTGTGGCCTTGTAAACCTTGCTCATACTTTATATACCATCTCTACACATGACATACCTATCAATTTCTTTATACTAAGCACTAAACCCTTTTTTCTAATTTCTCTGTTTCTCTGTCATATTATTAGTACCATTTCCAAGAGTGCTTAAAAAAACTTTTTATTGTGAAAAAATATAAAACACATATAAGACAGAGAATAGTATATCTCCATGTGGTGAGGCCTCAGTTTGAACTATTCTTAATTCATTTTCTCCCTTACCTGTATCTACCACCATTCTTCTACTGGATTGGTTTGATGCAAAACCCAGTCTTCTTATAGTTTCACTCATGAACACTGTAGTGTCTATCTTAAAAAATAAAAATAAAAATAAAAATAATCATTTAAAAATGTAATCATGATATAATTATCTCACATATTATGTCAAACTACCCTGTGAACTTTCTATTCTATTTTAAAACAATTAGACCAAATTTACTTCTTCATCTTCCTATAATCACCATTAAACAAATAATGATTTTGCTCCTGCTCTAATGTCCTTAAAATAAAATCATTGTCTTTTTTCCCCCTTATTCTGACTTATTTGGACCATTATTAACTAAAACTATGTTTCTAATTAACTCAGATTCTTCAGTTTTCTTTGAGGAACGTGCTTTTATTTAGGTCTTGAAGAAAATAATACAAACTAGTCAGACATACAGGAAAGTAAGGGCACTATAGAAGTAATAGTAGAAGTAGAAGTAGTAGAAGTAGTATAAATAAAAGAATCAGAAGCACAGAAAGTGCATGTTAAGTGAGATTAAATTAATCAGTTTTTGTATTTCCAGAGCTTGGAAAGACTGGTAGAGATGTACAGAAGACAACACTGTAAAAGAAAGTATACCCCCAACCTAAGTCCCATGTATGCCAGTGTTGGCCCTTGCCACAGTGGTGAAACATCTGCCTGAAGGTTTTAGACAGGGGAATACCTGATAAGATCGCAATCAGAATTTTATAGGGGACACAACTGAGACAGTGTGAAAAATAAATTTGCAAAGAGACATTTCTGGAGACAAGTATGCAAATCAAGAGCCTACTGAAACAGTGAGTCAAACATACTAGAGTCCTGCCATAATGATGATGAATAGAGACAGATTTAGGCTAGGAGATGATGCTGAAAGAAATTGATGAGTATAGAAAGAAGGAATCTATGAAAACTTTAGATTTTCAGCTTAACTCAGGTTTGGGTTAACTGTATAGAATTTAATGCTGTTAAACCCAAGGGGTATGAAAAAACAGACTGAGGTTTGAGCACTGCGAAAGGAGACAATAAAAGTTGGGGATTCTAGCTTAGAAATTGTTGAGTTGAAGGATCCCATGGGGTATTCAAGAAAAAATATGAAGTAGACAGTTAAATTAATCCCCAGCTCAGGATTGAGTTTTCTACTGAGACATGGGGCCTGCATACTGTTTGGTTGGTGTTGAGGTCTTGAGAACAAACATGACAGATTACCAGAAGGGCCCCAGCCACTGAACTTTGAAGTACATTACTTATTGGCAAATACTACTCAATGCAATATCTCAATATCTGGAAACTTAAACTATATCTCTTCATTTGTACTACTATTGGGTCTCTGGATTTGTATTATTATTATTGAATCTCTGTATGTCTAATATAACCAGTGTAAACTGAAAAATTCTAACTATAGTATGGAGAATTTCCAATAGCAGATAACTGTATTCCAAATCAATCAAAAACTTTTTGAAACTTTAATGTTTCAAGTTTCTTTATTTTTCTTCTATTTCTAGTGGACTGGAAAAACTTTTCAAACAAAATATGCCCAGAGTCATCTTTAACTGATTTATAATTTAATAACTTCTAAAGGGCCACATTGCTTTATTCACATCAATAATTTTACTTCCACTTAATTGTGCAATTTCTTTTCTCAGTTGCTAGTGATTACCAAAGCTTTAAAAGTATGATAATAATACTGCATAGAACCACTTAGTTAAACCAAAGAAGTCCTACAACTTCTAAGAAACTCTAAAGAAATTTTCTTTCCACAACATAATCTGGACAGTTTGGTATTTTAACTCATTGTTCGCCTGTTCTTTTTTTAAAGACTCTTAGCTAAAAGCTACAAAATATAGTATTTCAGAGTTCTTAACCACATTCCTCTTATAACATTTGCTACCAGAACCCTATCAACCAAATCAACGTGTGCCTTCTGGTCCCTTTGCCATGCTTGACAGCCAAGGAGAAATCCAAAACCATAGGTAAGAAGCAATGGCGTGGTTCAATCAATTTGAAAATTATCAGAAAATATTTTGCAGTATAATAATTCAACCTCTTTTGTAGATCATGTCTAAGGTAGGGTCTATGTCATATTTTATTGGCTTAAATCAGGCTTCCTGGTTTCAAATCCCAGGTTTGCTTTTTACCAGCTTTTCAACTTGGGATAACAGCAAAATCCTCTGTGTTTTAACTTTTCCTATGGAAAAGGGAGGTACCTCAAATTTCTACTTCATAACATTGTGATGAAAATTAAATGAACTAAAACATATAAAGTGCTTAGCAAAAGTGTCAGCATATGGTAAAAGTGCTATACATGGTTATCATTATTTATTTTTCAGTTGTTAATGACTAGTGCTGTTCTTGGGATACAGTAGGTGTTTATTAATGTTTGTTGAATGTATAAATTTTGTAATTACACACTTAAAAGATTTTCCTGCTCCATGGGACACCTCTTAATTCAATAGGAGGAAGTCTATAGTTATTAATATATAATAAATAGCACCAGGACACCCTCTTATATCTCAATATATTAATAAAAGATTAAAAGAAAGCTTACCAATAAATCAGGAATGCTTATTTTTGTTTCTTAAACAATGAAAAAAAATAAGAAGTAATCAATAAACTTAGGTAAACCTTTAGGAAGTAAACAGTTCAGTAGAACATGCTATTAGTACAGAATTAAGCACCAGAAAGTATAAATAAAAATGATTTTTTTAAATTAATGAGATATTGGTCTCTTATATTAATAGTTGGGGTGACCATATAATTTATTATCTCAAGTGTGAAAAATTTTAAAGAGTGAAAAGATCTATTTCATGATGGACTTATTGCTCAAGGTCATCAACTCTGCTAACCATCCATCCACAATATTTTTTCCACTGTGACTTATAATAACAAGACGGGTACACAGAGAATCATGACACTTCTATCCACCCAAATACAGAGAATTATCTAGGCATGGGAAGATAATGTATCAGTTATTCTGTCACAGGATAGCATAGGTACTCTGTAGCAGAGTTAATGTGTTTCCAAAGATACTTCATGTAGGAAGCATTCCTTAGGTAATAAGAATGGTCGGTCAACTTACGCAGAACCTAGAATTTACATCTGATATCTCAGAGCTGCATCTTCAGTTTATTTACCACCTGGAGAAGTGGGATGATGACATCTTAAGCTCTGTAAGGAGAAAAGTTTGCTCAGAAATCCAATCCTGAGAGGTAGCTATGATTGTGGAACCTGCTTTGATCCCCACAATTCATAGTCACTTAGCCTGGAATGATGGCCCCAAATATTTATCAGATGATAATTTTTGTAGAGAACAATAGTTCATTCCACAAACTGTGCTACAGGGGATGCTGGTGGCTTTTGGTGTATTTCCAAGTACAATAAGGCCTATAGGATAGAAGAGAGTGTATCATTTTACTTTAATGATTAAATTGAAATGATATCTAGAGGTTACATTAATTCATTCTCTTAGAGGTTATTGGGAGAATGTAATGTTCTTTTCCATCTCAAATCCTATTTTATATGTATATATATTATATATATATAATATATATATGTATATATAACTCTTATTGAAAATTTGATAATGCATTTTGTGTCTATAATTCCTATCCTCTTATCATTACAAACTTCTTGAGGGCAAGGGCTAGGTCAATTATATAAAAGTAATCCTTTAGTCTTTAGCATGTTTTTCTCTTTATAGTAGGTGGTAAATATATATCTGTTGGTTAAATGTACAGATTCCATTAACATTGTTTTAGCAGTATGACCTTATGAAATATGTATGTTGCTATGAAGATATTTCATGCTACAATAGAATTAACAGTGGCATGATTAGAAAGAAAGCAGCAATGTAATACAGATTCTTTTGATCCCAGCTTAGCAAGATGCCACATGGAAAACCTTTGGTGTCCTTCCAACTCCCAGGTTGCAATGGGTCTGGGAAGTTTACATTCTTAACTTAATATATTTGTTCGGGAATGAAGACTTCTTATTCTATCCATCCTTGCTTCCTGTCATACTTCACCCTGATCTCCAAAGTCCCCTGAATATTCCTCGGTGATGTCTAGAATATACCTTCCATATAAGGAGATCTTTCAGAAGGTTTTAAATTGACATGGTCTTCCTATTGGTATATAGAACCATTATTAAGGTATTTTTCCTAATAGTTCATAAGGTGACATTTCTATGATCAGGTTAGAAAGACTAACATGCAAGTAAAATTCAATGAAACCAAATAGTACAACTTTACTGAACACAAATTCATTGCAGTTATTATTTTCTTCAACTAAATCAAGAAACAAAGGGGTGTTTATTCAACAAAATGCTGAGAGAATAGTCAGAGGACAAACACATCTATTTTTTTTTTTTTTTTTAAGATTTATTTTATTGATTTTTGACAGAGAGAGACAGAGAGAAGGGGGAGGGCCCAGAGCAGTTTCCATAGTTGACATTAGTTTTCCATATAGTTTCACTCCACAGGTGGGCACAGGGCTGCACAGGGCAGGAACTGGGCTGGGAGCCTCCCACAAAGGCCCCAGCAAGAACTGAACTGGGGGCATACCCCAGTTCAGCATATGGGTCTGCATGGGCCGGGGCCGGGATTCGGTCCTCGGTCCCTGGGGTTTCAAAGCAGATGCTCAACCCGCTGAGCCATCCCAGCTTTCCCCAAACACATCTATTTTTAAAACAACTTCTGTTTTAAAAACAAACAAACAGCTTGACTCTCTGATTTAAGCCATAACTGAACTGATACCTTATTTGTTCCAAGCTCTTGATACTTATTAGGAATTAAATCTTCCTAGTAGAACTCATTACGTTTTATCACAAGCATCCAATATTTACAGCACTTATTCTCATTCAACATCTTTCCCCCTCCCCCCCCATTTTGTTCAAAAGTGATTATTTATGAACCATGGTGAGGCTTGATGGCCACCATCACCCCCCCTCACCTGTGCCCTTCTCTTCCCAGGCCCTCCTCTCCTAGGCAGGGCTGCCACCCACACTCCTCCACCCATCCTCCTCCACCTAAGCCCAGCTGAGGCACTTGAAAGGCCCTGACAGCCCTGGTCCCAGCTGAGGAAGTGGGGGAGAGGCCAGACAGGGTTGTCTCTGTCAGCTCTACATATATCCTTGTGCCAGATGATGGAGTTCTGCCTGTAAGCCTCCAGCCTGTGGTGTGGGGGCACAGCCCAACTCCAGGGAAGGTATGAGATTTAGGGCTCCAAGGCTACAAATCACAAACTTGTTCTTGGCTAGAGTACTGCTCTTGGTGGCTGTGTCTGTGTGGGCCTGGTACCCAATGATGGTCTTCGTGGAGAGTCCCAAGCGCTCTTTGTAGACACGCCCAATGTGGAGCACGCCCATCTGGTTCTCTGCTTCCCTCTTTGGTTTTATTAGCATACATTACTCTCCAGAATATTTGGGCTGAGTATTGCCCAATGAGTCAGGGTGAAAAAAAAATTAAAGATTTTTAGTAAAATATAATTAACATATAACATTATGTTAGTTTTAGGTGTACATCATAGTTATTCAACATTCATATACCTAAAGAAGTGATCATCATGATAAGTATAATTTAAGAAGTGATTCATTCCCCTGACTAATCTAGTACTCACCTGGCATTATACATAGTTATCAATCACTGTATTATTGACTATATTGCTATGCTTTACTTTATATCCCCATGACTATTTTGTAACTACCAGTTTGTACTTCTTAATCCCTTCATCTTTTTCACCCTGATTCCCAACTCCTCTCCCATCTATCAACCTAATAGATCTAGTACCCATCTGACACCATTCATAGTTATTACAATATTATTGACTATATTCCTTATGTTATTCCCTATATCCCCGTGGCTACTGTGTAACAATCACTTTGAACTTCCTAATTTCCCTTTTTATACCCATCTCTCCCAACTCTCACATCTGGCAGCTATCAAACTGTTATCTATATCTATGAGATTGTTTCTGTTTTGTTTGTTTATTTTGTTCTTTAGATTCCACATATAAGTGAAATCACATTAAATCTGTCTTTTTCTGTCTGACATACTTCATTCAGCACAATACCCTCTAGGTCCATCCACACCACCACAGATGGCAAGAACCTATTCCCCTCCATGCCCAAACAATATTCCAATGTATATATGCACCTCCTCTTTACCCATTCATTCATCAATAGAAACCCAGGTTGCTCATATCTTGGCTATTGTAAACAATGCTGCAATGGATATAAGGATGCACATGTCTCCTCACAGTGGCAATTTGAGATTCTTCAGATAAATACTGTATTTTCCAGCGTATAAGACGACCGGGCGTATAAGACAACCCCCGATTTTCGGTTGACTATTTTTCATTTCAAAAGTCGTCTTATACACCGGAAAATACGGTACCACGGTGAGCCAATCACAACAAGCAAAGGTTCAAAGGTTATAATAGACCGCCTCTCTGACTCTGGCCAATCTGAGCAGGCTTTTTACTAGAACACAGTGTAGCTTCGGGTACAGGAAATTCATTTAGCGGCATATCGAGATGTTTTTCGGGATATACTCGGCGTATAAGACGACCCCCGATTTTCGGTTGACTTTTTTTTGTTTCAAAAGTCGTCTTATGCGCCGGAAAATACGGTACCCAGAAATGAGATTACTGAGCTTTTTTTAGTTTCTTGTTATAGCCTTTGTTTTAAAGTCTAGTCTATTTTGTCAGGTGTAAGTGTTGCTACCCCAGCTTTTGTTTGTTTGTTTCCATTTTCATTAAATATCTTTTTTTTCCCCCATCTCTTTACTTTCAGTCTGTGTATGCCTTTCAATCTGAAGAGAGTCTCCTGTAGACAGCATATGTAAGGTTCTTGTTTTCTTATTCATCCATCCACCCTGTCTTTATAATTTTTTATTGTTTTTGACAGAGAAAGAGAGAGAGAGAGAGAGAGAGAGAGAGAGAGAGAGAGAGAGAGAGAAAGAGACAGAGAGAGACAAAGAGAAGGGGGAGGGCCCAGAACAGTCTACATAGTTTCACATCATTAGTTTTTTACATAGTTTCATTCCACAGGTGGGGGAAGGGCTGCACAGGGTAAGAACTGGGCCAAGGATTCAGGGCTGCATGGGGCAGAAACTGGCAGCGGCCTCCTGCCCCTGTTGAGAGCTGATCTAGGGTACACCTAGTTCAGCATATGGGTCTGTATGAGCCAGGGCCAAGATTCAATTCTCAGACTCTGGGGCTGCAAAACAAGCACTGAACCATCCCAGGATTCCCCCCTCCCCCTGCCCCAAGGTCTTTTGATTGGAGCATTTAATTCATTTACATTAAAAGTAATCATTGGTAGATATTTGTTATCTTTTTTTTTTTTTCATCTTAATAAAGTTCCTCTAAGATTCCTTATAATACTGGTTTGGTGGTGATGAACTTCTTTAGCTTTTACTTGTCTGGGCAACTCTTTATCTATCCTTTGATTCTAAATGATTGATTTGCAGGATAGAGTAATCTTAGTTGTAGGTCCTTGCTTTTTATCATTCTGAATATTTCTTGCCAGTTCCTTCTGGCCTGCAAAGTTTTTGTTGAGAAATCAGTAGTTTAAAAATCTCTATCTTTGAAAGCAAACAAAACCAAATTTCAGTTGCTCTCACTTTGTGATAATCGAGTCTTCCCATTGACTTTCCACTTTTTTTTTTTAAAGGTTTATTTTTATTGTTCTTGACACAGAGAGAGAGAGAGAGATACAGAGACAGAGAGAAGGGGGAGGGACTTTCCACTTTTTATCAGTGTTAGCATCATTTATCTACTCAATCTCAAACTCAGGAGGTGTATTTTTATTCTTCCCTTTAACTCTCCATAACTTAATTTACAAAAATCTTCTTTCTAAACTTTCCTTTCAATATACAGATATAATTTTACTTCTGTAGTAATCTACCTGGTTTTCATTATCAGTAACTTCAATTTGAACTTCTGAAATGACTTTTTAACTTAGGTTTCACTCTTTTTTTCTCTCCAGTTTGTCCTAATACATCTATTTCAGCAATAACAAATCTTTAATGGCTGCCAAACTCCTTAGTCTTATGTTTATGACCCTCCACAACCTGACCCTAACCTACCATTACAATGTGTTCTCCTATTCTCCTGTCATGTGAATCTGTGCCTTTTACCAGATAGGTCTAATCTCAGTTTCTCCTCAAAGCCTTGCATATGCAGATGCTGAGCCATAACATACCATTGACTCTGCCCAGAATATCCCCTTTATCCATCTGCATTCTACTCTTTTGTCAATGCATAGCTAAATGCCCTTGTAGCTGCAAATCTATTATTTTTATTTACTGCTCAAGGAATGAAAGTTTGCCATCAATAATGAATATGGAAAGTAAAGGAGTTTATATGTGGAGCGAAACAAAAGAGCTCTTACTCTTGAAACTATCCTCAGTGTAGTTTACTTGAAATCCCACTGACATACCAAAAATGAACAAAATGCTTGGCATAGATTCTGACCCAAGAATGACAAGTTCAGACTGTGCTGATCCTTTAGAACCTTGGTTTTATACCCATTATCTGGTAATAAGTGCAAATTGCTCTATATTACTAGATTACTTATTATGTGTGATTTTCTTGTTCTGCTAGTGGATTTTAAGCCCATATCTCTACCATTTTTGAACTTTATGTTACACATAATGTATGTTATTAGGTGGTTAAAATGTGTCACTCAAAAATTATTCCGTACTGAGTAAACATTGAATAAATTATAAAATAAGGAACTGATATTTTTTTCAAAATCCCTTTGCAGTTATAAAACTGTTTTATTCTTTTCTCAGCTGTCCTTTTTTTATTGTGAGTTTAGAGCAGTAATCTTATTTTATCCAAACATGTTGCATAAAAGTTGAGAATATAAAGTCAAAATGATATGACAAATTCTCGTGTGTGTGTGTGTGTGTGTGTGTGTGTTTGTGTGTGTAGGCTGTCGAGAAAGTATGCAGCCATGTAATATGAAAAACAGTAGCATTTATAGATGGATTATTTTCCCTGGAAAGTGTGTACTCTCTTTCACACACACATTTTCTCTCCTATACATATCATCAAATTATAAAGTTTTTGAAAAAAACATAGCAAAATTAAGAAATAATAGTTTTTTGCTTGTTTGTTTTTATTAAGATTTATTTTTCTTGTTTTTGACAGAGAGAAGGGGGAGGGCCCAGAACAGTCTCCATAATTGTACATCATTCATTTTTCCACATAGTTTTATTCCACAGGTGGGTGCTGGGCTGCACAGGGCAGGAACTGGGACGGGGTCTCACCCTGGTGAGAACTGAACTGGGGGCACTCCCCAGTTCAGCATATAAGTCCACATGGGCCAGGGCCGGGATTCAATCCTTGGTCCCCGGGGATGCAAAGTGAGCACTTAACCCACTGAGCCATCCTGGCTTCCCCAGAAATAATAGTGTTTAAGATATACAAGTGACATTATAGTAAAAAATGACTAAAACTAGTTTTAGTAGTCATTTCCTGAATTAATACATGTATGTGTTTTTCTTACAGAAGGTACAAGAGAATGAGTCTACGTTTTTTATGTAACTATTTTCAGCCTTTTTCTGAGTTATCAATGTCAGAAGAGGCGGCCCTGGATATATCATGTGTAAAAAATGCATTATCATTGGCAAATAAAATTAGCAAGATTCAAAAGATCAGCAAAGCACCTTCTGTAGAACTCACTTTATGAAAGTGAAAACTAATTTTGCAAGGGCTGTCCTGCTTAGTGCTCAGTACAGGGGCATGAAGTTTATGTATTGATTTATAAAACTTCAGTGATCTAGAAATGCAATGGGAGTGCATAAATGAAAAGTTTTGCTCAGTGGAGTGTGGAAAATACTTCCACACAGAAACATTGGAGAAGATATTTAAGAAACAGACTATATTTTAAATAGATACTTATAATTAAAGTTTTGGGGAATAATTGAGGGTCATAAAGAATTAAAGTTGCATATTTAGGAAAAGAAAACATTTGAAATGGATCTAATTATGGTGATGAAAGTCTACCCCAGGATTATCATAACTCTTCTTCAAAGATTAAAATAAACATTTTTAAACATGTAAATACTTAATCTTCAGTTTCTAACTAGAAGTATAACTCAAAAAATCTAGGGCTATAAACATTTTGGATTCATCATCACAAAATCACAGAACTTTTTCACCCAGCTTTAGTTTATTTATAGGTTGGGTGGCTGAGGGAGCTCTCCACTTATTAGTTACTGTGATGGAATTACTTAAAGGTAGATATTAGCAACAAGTTTGAATTTAGGATGCAGGTACATGTCTTATAATTGTTGAACTCCAAGTGTGTGTAACCTTCTTAATCTTGTATATACAAATCATGAAATGTTTTGATTCCTGTCAATTCCATGAATAAAATACTTACACACTTGCCTTTTGGTAGACAAACATTATGGTTTTCAATAAACTAAGTGATTTAGTGCATAGAAATTGTAGCACTTTTTTTGTTTTTTGAAGATTTCTTTTTAATAATGTATGTTTTAACGCTATACTCTAAATTTTCATTGAAAGAAGCTACAGAAAAAGCTTCTGAATTTACTATGTTTTTGCAAAATGTATTCAGTGCATCTGTCCCCTAAATTAATACTAAATGAAATTTAAGAACAATTGTTTGATAAATGTTTTGAGTTCACTCCTAACCTCTTTATGTGTATATATATGTATATATGCAAAATTAAAATTATTGCAAAGCATACTTTATTTTCACATTGCACTTTGACCTACAAGAGGCTAAAAGTACAATTTTATATTTGAGTGTAGTATTATGAGTATTTTTATTGTTTGAATTTTTTTGTTTTTGCCTCTTTTTGTCACGGGCCTCTACAATTATTTATATATGTTTTTAGTCATTGACATTTATTCTTACTTAGTTTTTATCACATACGCTTTTCTTACTTTTTTTTGTCAGTACTGTAGCAGGGTGAATAAGGGAAGGGACTCTAAAGGAGGAGGCTGACCAGAACAGCTGTAAATAAGCAGGTAGGCACCTCCCAGATCTGCCCTCTGTTACAATGAAAGCTAGGGGGAGCTGCTGGAGATAGCTATAACTAGCACTAATGGACTGAAACCAGAACCAAAACATTGCAGGCTAGTGGATGCAGGTAATTAGTGGTAAGGAGTAATGATTGAAAGCAGAAGAGAGACTCTCCTATCAATTACTGGCAAGGGTATAAATAGAGAAGGAGGGCTTTTTGAAGGAGAGCTTTTGTGCAGGAGTGTTTGGAACCTGGAGGTGTTTGCAGTCTAGGAGGCAGGCAGCTAGGTCAAAAGCAGCAGCAGACCAAGTCCAGCCCTGGGAGCAGAGCTGAAGATAAACAGACATCCAGAAGCGAGAGGGCTCAGCACTGGGAACACTGTGCTGGACGGCCAGAGACAGCCCCTCTGTTTCTGTGAAAGTCTGAGGTCCACCTGAAGGACTAAACACCAGCTGCTATTGCTTCCCAGAGGATGGTGGGCAGAGAAAGGCCAGTGAAGGCCCTCTTCTTTCCGCTTGGGCCTTTTTGGACTCTGCTTTCTGCTGCCTCGGAGATCTGCGTGGAAGATCATTCTATGGCCTCCAGTCTTCTCCAAAGGACAGTTAAAAGGGAGAAGGGCTCTGGGTGTGATCTAGGACAGGTCTGGGGTGGCAGCAGGGTTACTTCTCTTTAAATGTGCATAGCTCTAAAGTAAAGTCTCCTCTCCTTTCTTCCACCCAACCTCCACTGTTACGGGTAACAGGGGCCCTTGTAATAAATGCTTATTCTATGACCCAACTCCTGTGTCCGTCTGTTGGCTGAACAGTGCAGGCAGCATGAGCCTGGACCCTGTTTCCCTACAATAACAGTACCTTTTTGTACTTGTTGGGATATAAGTAAGCTAACAACTCAACATTCAAATAAGTCATAGTATACTTGTATTTGTTGTGATAGCTGGAGATAAAATTTCCAGGTCAAAGAGATGTGGGTGTGTGCAGGGAAGAATTCTATGGCTATCACTCAATAAGTTTCTATCTGTTGGAATTAAAGAGCAGGCCTAGAAGAAGCTAACATAGATGAGATGCTTACAAACATCTGGTCCTAAAGATTGGAGAAATAAAGAATGTCTAAATAATAAGAAACAGAACAACTTTCCAAATGCCATTTAACATCATCTCAGCATTTATAAATGAAACTGTATTTCATAGGAAAAATGTTTGTCTAACTTGTAAATTACAGAGTATTTCCTGTTTTGTTAATAGCTTCTTGTATTAATTGGAATTTTATCAGAGAAGCAGAATTTTGTGTGTGTGTATAAATATATACCGGGGGTGCAAAAAAAAGTATACACATTTTAAGAGGCATTACTATCTTATCTATGTATTGCATAAATACTGATAGTAACTACTTTGAGCACCTCCTGTAATTGCAGAAGTCAAATGTGACTTGTATTTATCTTTTTTTATCTGTATGTATTGAGTACTACAATTTTAATTTTAGTACAGTTTTTTCTTTCTTCAATTGTGTATAAATTCTTCTGCCACCATCTGTATATTCTTGTATGTATGTGTATTTATAGAAAGGCTATCCGGGAAAAAGTCCAGTCATAAATGACTCTATTTTTTATATTAAATGGCTGGATACTTTCTGGGCAGCCCTTGTATATATTTAAAACTTGTATATAATTGTATACAAATGTGATTTTTGTAGATAGAATTATATATATATATATAATATATAATATTATATATATATTTATTATAATATATATATAATTATATATATAATTTTATATGTGTATATATATATATATAATTATCATATATATGATTATTATAGGGATTTGACCTTGCCTATAAGGGCTGATTAAACACTCTCTTCTCTGTATAGTTTTAATCTTATGCTTGATGCTGAAACCTGAAGTCAATTGTGGGCTGGCCATTGCTTTTGCCAACAACTTGAACCACAGATAAGCAACAATGTTTATAAATTCCAAAATGTACCATGCAAATCTCCCAGATAGTTCTCCAGTGGCCCACTATAACCAGAAGCATACCTGGAAGAGATATTAGATTCAACCTAGTCAAGTTGACTTGCTATAAGGTCATCATAGCCTTTTATTGTTTTAAGTTTATTATGGAAGAAAAAATTTCCCCAAATTCAAGTTTAAAATCCCCAACTCTTAAAAAAAATTTCCCCTAAATTATATGAAAGGAAAGACACAAACTTAGAACTGAGGCATAATATTAAACTGCATCAAAGTATTATAAAATTATACCTATGTTTTCAAATGTTGCCTGTTAATAGGTCTGGCTTTTTGGGTATGTAACTGAGAGAGGAAGAACTTTAAAAGATTACAGAAGAAGGGGCCTCCTGGAGACTCCTGCAAACACGAGGACAGGAGATAAAAAGTCCTTGAGTCTCAGAAAGGCCAGCAATTATAGAAATAAAGGTCGACAACAAACAGTTCTCAGAAACCTGGGAACAAGGTTTGCCCCTGCCCCTTTCCCCACCTGGCATCATGAGAAACACATGGGACCCGAGGTGGGGTGGGGGGAGAGTCACTCTCTAATGTATATAAATGGTGAGAAATCTAAGTGGGGGAACCGTGTGTTAGGTGCTGCCAGCCCTGTGTGCTCTGCTGGCTCATAAAATCTCCTTCCTCTATCTTAAGAGTTGTCTGACCATCTGATATCCTCTGTCGGGTGTCTCTTCCTGCAACATAACTACTGTGGTTACACAAGCCCAACAATCGGAAGGACACTACACTTAGTTTGTTACTCTAGAGTTGACAGTTTGAAATGCTTAATTATATATTTGAATTTGTATTGTGTACGTGAATGGAACAAAGAAATATGGTGTATGCAAGACCTGAATCTTACCAGGAGAGAGTCTTTGCTACCTTCCATACTTATTGGGGGTTGAGACTAGGGTGTGTGGAGGGGTGAAATCGCAGTGTTAGGTTAAGTACTTGGTGCCTGTAAGAGTCTGCAAGTAGGAGAAGCGGGATGGCTTGGTGGATGAAGTGCTCACTTTGCAGCCCCCGGGTCTGAGGATTGAGTCCCAGCCTCAGCCAGTGCGAATCCATATGCTGAACTGGGCTGTGCTTCCCATGTGGGTGGCCCTCAGTTTGGTTCTTGCTGGGATGAGCTTCCCATGTGGGAGGCTCCCAGTTTGGCCCCCAACTCATGGGGACCTGCCTACCATGTGGAAGACCCCTGGCCCTGTTCCCCCACTGTGTGGTCCTCACCCATCTGTGTGGAATGAAACCAGGTTGGAAACTGATGACGTACAATGATGGATACTGCTCTGGTTTCCTCCCACCCCCTCATCTCTCTCTTTGTCAAAAACAATAAAATAAATCTTAAAAAACAAAAGTTTGTAAGTATCGCCGTGCCTGAGGGTATGTGACATTAAATAAATGAAGTTAGTAGGTAGACAAATATATTTTTACATTAAACTATTCACATGTCAATAAGTAAAAATTATCAAATAAAAGACATGGCATGTCAAAAGAGAGACTGGGAAAAAATGAAAGAGCTATTTTTTTCTTGACGCTTGAACAAAGTGCTGTGATTCTCATTTTAAAACAAATTCTATAAATGAAGCTTTGTTCAAGTACTCTTTTTATGTGGAAAACTTCTATGTTGAAGTTAATTATTAATTAGCACGCAAGTGTTAAGACTACAATTTTGAACATTTTCAGATGTGATCTTACACATCACATGCATTCAGCCTTTGTTCAAAGACAAAATATTATTATTTATGTATACATGCAATTAGTTTGTCTAAACTAGTTGTATTACTAGATGACACCATTTAAGTGGGATATCTTATTTTGCACCATTTTTTTTCTAATGGTATTTATACAAATATATTCCTATTTCTTCTGTTTTTCTTTAAAAATGATAAATAGAAGTGTGTGTGTGTGTGTGTATACACACAGATGAGTGCACACACAATTTTCAGTCATAGAGACTTCTAATTAGACACTTTCCTATGTGCCTGCAAGAAAAGGCACTATTAGATCTTAGAGGAATGTCAGATGATTATGTCACCACCTATCTCAGTGGTAGGATTGTCCTTCTGCTGTGTGTTTGACTCCATGACTAACAGTGACCAAACTGCCTCATTCACTGTAATAAGTTGTAAGTCTGCATTTGTGATTTACTGACCCCTCAGATTTCAGTCTTAGTTGTCTGAATGCTGTCCTTTAGAATTAGAAAGCCTAGACTGAAGATAATATAATACTTCTTAAAGAAAAGAGTTTTAGGATGTTACTTTCATTACTTAAAATAGGATTGGATGAGCCATGAAAGAACATGGTTTATGGAGCAATCTTCTACTCTGTGGGAGACGGGAGAAGATGGCTCAGACGGCTACTCTGGTCATCTAGCAGCTTAATTTTGCTGCAATAAGGGTTTGATTTGGATTTAGTATCAGGGCACTAGCCAGAAAAATGAAAAGTTAGTGCCTATGATATGACTAAGACCTTCATTATCTTTACTGGGAAACAAAAAAGACCCTGAATGTTATGAAAAAGAGAAAAACCCAATTTTTAAAATACTCTTTGTTCTAAGACTTGACTGATTTAATATTGGAGAGGTCAAAATACAATACACTATTCAAAACATGGAGAGAAAAAAGACAGACTTCCCATCATTTAAAAGTTTACAACCAAGTGAAATGAGGTTTATAATATGAGGTGCTGTCTGTACCTATTTAAAAACATGCCATTCTATGAGAAGATGAAGGACATGAAATAGAAAAATGAATTATGGAAATATTCTCCTTGATTGTCTCCTGCTCCCCCAGCTTCCTTGGCAGAAAGGAGGAAGAAGAAACCTCTTTGGTTCTCCTCCCATTTATTGCCTCTGATAGATTTGTGGTTACTCTTAGCCGAAGAAAGACAAATGTTAAGAGGGGATTGCAAAAACACAGAGTGGACACAACCAGGGATCAGAGTTGTAAATCAAACAAACTGTGTTTCCATTTATTTTTTTAAAGAAAGTGTACGTTTAGGAATGCTGGGATAGCCAGATAGCCCAGCAGGTTGAGTGCTTGCCTATCAACCATGAGGTTCAGGGATCAAATCCCACCCTGGCCTGTGCAAACCCATATGTTACACTGTGGTGAATCCAGTAACTGCCAGGATAGTGATGATTCTCATAGCCCATGCAGGAGGCCCAGCACAGCCCCACATCCACCTGTGTGGAATGAAACCATGTCACAACTAATGATGTACAACTATAGACTGCTTTGGGTACACCTCCTTCTCTCTCTCTCACCTTCTCTCACACAATAAAATAAATCTTTTAAGAATATTCTATGTTTAAACACATTACTATTAAAGTTATAGTATGCACTTGCATGCCACTTGTTAATAATAGGTATGATATACATTTGAGACTTAGGAACCGGTCTGTTTGTAAATAAAAAAAAGAGATTTCTTATTTTATAATGAAACTGTTACTTTATGTCTTTATATTTTCAACTTCTACATGAAACAAAAAGTAACTTTTAATTTAATTTTATGTTTTATCCCTCATGGTGCTTAGTATATTGCTTACACCATAGTCCACTGGTCTCCAAACTTTTCAGCCCGTGGGTCGCATTAACTATCAAACAGCAGTTTGGAGGCCGACTACACACTCGAGGTCCAAATAAAAAAGAATCAAAACATAGGTGTTGTTTTTAATTATTTATTTAATATTATTTTATTCAGATAAAAAGGTCTCCACGGGCCAGATGAGAGGGCCTCGGCCCATGGGCTGTAGTTTGGAGACCCCTGCAGTCTGGTTATCTATGTAGGTTAAGAAACCATCCAAACTCAGGAGTCTAAAACAACCACCATTTTATTATGCTCATATATTGTGCAGCTAGAAATTTGAGGACATAGTGGGAACAGCTTCTCTCTGCTGCATGTTGTCCAGAGCCTTGAGCTGGCTGGAATGGCTGGTGACTAAAATTATCAGAAGTGATTGCGCTCATGTCTCTCACATGTGGGCTGGAATGACTCAAAGTATGAGCTGTAAACTGCAGACCTGAGCCCTTATTTGGTCTGCCCATGTGCCTTTGGCATCTCAAAGCATGACATCTGTGAGAGAAACATCCTGAGAGTGAGTGCTCAAATGATCAAGGTGGGAGCTCATGGCTTTTTCGGGTCTATGTTTTAAAGTCATGCAAGTGTCACTGCTACTGAAGTCTATTGGTTACAATTGAATCACTAAGGACAGATCAGATTCAAAGAGCAGGGAATTTGACCCCTCTCATTTATGGGGAAATATCAAGGTCATTGTGCAAAGAGCATGAGGAATGAAAAATATTGCTGCAATATCTTTCGAATGAAAGCAATCTGTCATAATGTGCAATAAATTGTGGACAAACAATTAAAGCTTTTTAGCAAAAGGGAATGATAAGTTCTAAGCTTCCACGATACCTCGTGCAGTAAGGATCTATCAATCTTTGGACTACGGCTGTTTTTTACTTCTCTCTGGTTGGTGGTTGTGAGGGTTTATTTTATGTGTCAACTTGGGTGGACCATAGTGCCCACGTATGTGGTCAAATATTATTTTAGATGTTTCTGTCATGGTGTTTGGGATTAAATAAAGATTTATACTGGTGGATTTCAAGTAAAGTGAGTGGCCTTCCATAACATGGTGGGCCTCATTCAGTCAGTTGAAGGACTAACTAGAACAATACACAACTTCCACCAAGTGAGAAGGAATTCTACAGCAAAGAGCCTTGGAACTTTGATTTTCCTTGATCTTTAGCCTACTGCCCACCTGCAGATTTTGGATTTGCCAACCTCTATAATCACATAAGCCAATCTCTTAAAAGAAATCTCTTTATATATACACATACATACTCTGTGTGTATGTGTGTGTGTGTGTGTGCGTATTTCCTGTTGGCTCTGTTTCTTTTGAGAATGCTGATAAATATAGTGGTGCTCTCTGGGCTAGAGAAATCGAATTTCAGCCTAGAATAGATTGGCCAGGACTTTCCCTGGTGTTCCTGACTCGGGACTCTAAAATTTCCAGGCTAATTATTCTTCTTGCTACTGCTTCCAAAATTGGAGTGGTGTTTGATCCAAGTTAAAACTAAACTTTGCTTAGTCACTTTCTGCTTTAAGAATCCAGAAATATGATCTTGTAATTTTAGGCAATACTGGCAATATTTTCTATATGGTTGATTTTGTAAGAGGCCATTATTTAAAAGTAACCTTTTTAGTATTGCCCTCCTTGGAAGATCAAGCTAATCAAATATTCTTGGGCAGCTTCTACACCCTTCAATTGGCAGATGACTATTAAGTATGTGAGGGCTGACTTTAGTATCAGCTTTTAATCATGACACAGATATTTATAACAGGACAAAAGATTTTATTTCTGGGGTTTAATCAGGAGGTAAACTCTAAGGTTATCTTGCAATTTGATGAAGAAACCGTTTCTTATAAGATGTCTTCTGGCTGCTTGTCCTACTATTCTTTCATTTCCATGTGGCCAGTGTTATTATAATAACACATGTTTTAAATGAAAAATATATGTAATTTCATTTTTGTGCTTAGTGTTCTTCTTAGTCTCTGATCCCTGCTGTGCTTTTATTTCACTTTGGTCTGTGAAAATGTGTTCTTTTAAAAATATGTCAACAGAAGACTTTCCGCAATGCTTCCACCCATGCTGCTGTCAGACATCAGTAACAACAAGTCAAGGCTTTTTGGGGCTGAACCTTGGTAAGGCCTCAGAATCCTGCTTCATATGCTGCTCCAGGAACCATAAATAGCTGATGATAATCGGCATGGAAGATAAAATCCATTTACCAACTCTATATTTGGGGTTATTTGCCTTCAACACTAAATGACCATCTTTATTAGATTTCTGAGCTGTGGAACAAATATACTAGTACATTCCATACTTATTGTAGATTTTTTGATAGTGATACACTTGTTCTTCCAAAAATAAAAATATATTAAAAATGTTTAAATCATATCTGAGAAAATAATTTACTATATATAAGTAAAAGTGACAGTTACCTCAAGGCCTCTGTTAGCACTCTAAAGATACCCATAAAGATTATTGACTTTTGTTGTTAAGTATCTTTTAGTTGGCTCATGTTATCTTAAAATTTATTATGGTACCTTTTATTCAGTTCTGAATTGAGAAGCATGTGGTTATAGAAATATGGACAAAATTTTTTCCCCAAAATATAAATGCTACATAATAACCCAAGAAAGTTTTGATATCAGCTCTTCTTATCTATTGCTAGAGGTAACACCTGTGAGCTGGTGTGCAAAGTGTCAATTATTCAGCTTGTATGTAGCCATTCGTGCTTCATAAAATTCTTTGTATTCTCTGCACTTTAATCTTTGGTATATGCAGAAAGGATTATGAAATTTTCTATAGATGGAAGCAAATTATAACTCAATTAAGCGCAAAAACAAATTAAATAGATAAACTAAAGCCCTGTGGCCGATCCAGACTTCTCTGTGATTGTACAGGTTGTTATGGAACTGCCCGGCCTGAGCAGTAGTGCGTGAAGCTGAATTGTATTTCACTATTCTCCGCTGTAATTCTCTTTGTGTCTTTTAGGAATGGTGCAAACCACTGCAGACGTTTTCACACACAGCCTTCCATCTGCCAACAGCTCGAGCTGGCAGGTATAGACAGATTTTCGGGGGTGTGAAAGGAATTGATTTATACACACTGCTGGATATGTTCCAGTGTATTTTCTCAGCCAGGACCAGACATGGCATTGCAAATGAGCTGTACAGTAGGCTTTTATCCGATGTTTACTAGGTAACACACACCAAGTGCTCTTAGAAGCACAGGTTAAGAGTGGGTATCACATTAATCAGTTCATGACAGAAGAAAAAAAATGACTGTCACATTATGAAGGGTAGAGATTGAGTAATGGCTAGCAAGAATTTACAAGAAGTGTTGTTAGCTTCTTAAACCCTGCTGAAGAGGAAAAACAATGAATGCAATTAAAGCCAGAGTTTCCCAGAGCAGATTTAGAATTTAGGAAAATGAGAAGTTCAGAGAGGGAATAGGAGAGGGTGGCTGAAATAAAACCTGCTCTATTTTTAGAGCACTGAATCTTACTCCTGGATTTGTAGGGATAAAAAAGAACAGAATTTATATCACCTGTAAGAGCATTCTATTTTTTGTAGTGTAATGATGTAGCCAAGTATCCTGCTTATCTGTTTGACAAATATGGAATACCTAGCAACACATTTTCTTTTTTAATTTTTCAAGTACAATAGGTTAAATATTAAACTCAACTAATATTATTCAGGTCACTAACCAATACTTTGAAGTTGTTTTTTCATTCATTGAACGTCTTGCTTTTGATAGTTGAAACAGATAATACGTTTTTTAGACATGTCTGGTTTCTCATACGGACTTTGTTCAGGCATGTGAAGTGATCCCTATTGTAGAATAATTTCCCAATAATCGTGAGTGCACATTGCATATCATGACTCATACATGGAGAAAAAACTAAAAATGTGTTTCAATTTTTAATAGGAAAATTGAAAGTTTATACAAATTCTCATATTTAGAATTTATTCTTAGAAAAAATCTCCATATTTATCAACTTCACATTATATTTCAATTATATTCTGTAAGCATAACAATTTTCCTGATTACTCTTTTGATTAAAAAAATTACAGTTGTTGAAAAAGAAACAGTTTGAACCATGTTTCTATGAAGATACTGCAATGGGTTTGTAATAACATTTTTGAACATTAATTACCCTCATTATTTGAATATATTTTAAATTTATTTAGTACTGTTGAATCCAATTAAATAATGGATAGCACATTGAATAGTATGATTGTCTATAAAGGCATTGTAACATCTTGTGCACTGACAAGCAGGTTCTGGCTGACCTAGGGACGCGAGAGGACCTGGGAGGCCTCCCCTGTGGGCATGGCAGCTATTAGGAGCAGAATCAGGGGAGTCAAGATCAGTGGGAAGCCAGGATGGTTCAGCAGATTAAGCACTGTAACCCTGGGGTCTGAGGATCGAATCTCAGCCCTGCCCCATACAGACCCATACACTCAATTGGGGCATGCTTCCCACTCATGAGGTCCCTGCCTGGATCCTCCCCGGTGTGGCCCCCACCCACCTGTGTGGAATGAAACTATGTCAAAAACGGATGACGCACAACTATGGAGACTGGTCTGCCCTCCACCCCTTTCATCTTTCTCTGTCTCTGTTTCTGTCAAAAACAATAAAAATAAATCTTAAAAAAAAAAAAAAGATCAGGGCAGGGGACAAGTTATATAATGTTTTATTTCTGAGTCAAGTATATGGAAGAAATAAAATACCCAGACCCAAAACCAGAACCGTAAACCTAGGCTGCCACTAAGATGCTAGTTGCCAGTGGAAGGTGAAGCAGGGAAGACTTTTGGCAGCTCGAGAAATGAAGGTTGGAACTGCGAACCTTGGTTTCTGTAGCTAATTGATGAAGTTGCCTACTCTGGAAGTTGAAGCCCAGGAGGCTTCACTCTCCCACTCAAGGTCCTTCCTGCCTGGCTGCTGCTTCACGCTTCCAGCCGGCCATTCTGCTCCCCCATCGCTGTCCCTGCCTTGCCTTCTTCCTCCTGGTGCCCTCCTTCCCACACTGAGGATGCTGTTCTTGGTTCTTTCCCACTCCTTATAACCGCTTTTTAAACACTCTATATCTTTAAAAGTCTCTATAAATCTTACTTCCTCTGTAGTCAGATTGGACAAAATTTGATCTCTCTTCCTTCATGTTTTGTTAACATGCGATTAAACTTGTTTATGTATCTGCCTTTCATTTTAAACTGTGTGCATCTAGAAGGCAAAGATTTTGTTTTATATACACTCAAGTCACTGCTGCATAGGATATATTATGGATTTATTAACAGATTATTAAATGGAGTCATGTTATTATGTTCCACAATTTTATTCCACTTTAGGAAACAAATTGCAGTTCTTTACAGAATTTTAAAACTAATACTAAACCAAAAAACAAACAAACAAACAAACAAACAAACAAACAAAACACAAATACACACACATATATACACAAAACCCTCCATGATAATTCTTACCTTTAATAGTATTTTTGATCTGCACTTAAAGACAAAAAAATTTAAAATTTTTTTTAAAGGCTAACCTTATACAAATGAAACAAAGTACAATGGTAGTAATAGATTTACTACCAGTTCAACATTTTTATCACATTACTATCTGGAACTTGACTTTATGTATTTATATTTAACATTGCCATGTATGTTCTTGAAATTCTGATTTTTCCTTATTATCATATCATAAATACTCCTCCAGGTATTGACAGTATCTACAAATTATCAAGTGTAGTTATTTCATAATGTTACATGTGTTTTTTTCAGTTTGAATAAACGAAAGTGGTGAAAATCCTACCCATTGATCATCAATTCTAAAGTGAGTTGTTTTTTTTTTACTTTTTTCAAATCACCCTATATAAAACAAAAGTAAAAACCATAGGAGAATCAATTTACATCATAGACAACTGTTACTTGTAAACCTAAATAAACATTTTTTGAAATTTTCTGACCAGAGATTTAGACATCAACTTTTAACAGCTAAATATAAACAATAAGTCTTTGACCAGAAGGCCAAAATTTGACAGTGGCGTAAAAAGCTTGTATATCCTAGGGATGTCTTGCCAAATCTAGAAGTCGCATGTATAGAGATAGGAATGCTTTTGCTCTTTGTGTACTTAACTTCCTTATATGACCTTGCCCCTTCAAAGATGCACTTGTTACAGAATGTCAGTCACTAATGAGGCCTAAAGCAATTGAGGCTGATTGAGCTGGCAAGATGCTGTCTAATTAGAATGATAAATGCAATGGGATGATCAAGAATGGAGCAGTGAGTGGAACAGAGGACATTGAAGAGGGTAGTTTTGTCAAGAAGGACCTGTTATTTGAACACTACCTCCTCCTAAATAATGGCTGTCCTTTGTGCCATGTGAGCCCAACACTAAACGGTGTATGTATGTAGAACTTTCTGATTTTTACTTTCTTAGGCAAAGTGTGGTGAGGGTTTAATGATTCCCTAGGTAAATCATTCAGTATAAACAATAAACCAAATACCTTGAATCATATCTCTATTAAGAGTGAAGATTTACAAATGCATTAATTCTCTAAACAGGTATAGGGTAGAGTACCTTAAAATTTGCCATGTAAGATCTAGCACGTTAAACTTTCCATACCACATGGGAAATACATCAAACAACTTCACATTTGAAGGACACAGATAATATTTAGTGATAGCAGTTTAGAACCCAAACTATAATTAAGTAATCTTTTTATTTCTTATATATATTGATTAAAATCCTTTGCATTTAATTATTTTAGCATTTTTCTCTTTTCAACTAAACATCAGCTTTATTCTTTAAACTAATGTAGATGTAAATGTATAAAGATAGATTCATAAATAGTATTTCAATGGCAATGTAATTTGACTCAGCTTATTTAATAATGCCTTATTTATTTGCCATCATTTGGGAGTAGTTATTCTGAGAGAAAGCTTCAGCTTTTCCTGCTAAGCCATATTTAAGTCATTTTTAAATAGAAATTTCTCTAAACTGTGTAATACATCTGTCAGAGCACCAATTCCAAAATATTCTGGAATGTAGCCCTTGATGGCACATGACAATCTTTTAAGAAAGTTGATACTTACAACTCTAGGTATCATTTTAAAGTTTGTGTGTTCTAAGACGCAGTGTCCAAATTCTTAGAACACCTAGTGAATGCTTGGAATAACTGAAATTCTGTGACCTCAGAACTTTAATCTGACTTTAGCAAAAAAAATTTGAAATAAAAGACAAATGTAGCCTACTCATAAAAAAATTTAAAAAAAGCATTTTGAGGTAATTAATAGAAAGTAACATTAAATTGATGTAACACTAACAGTAAATAACATTTGGAAATAGTAATTGCCCCATGCTACTAAAATTTCATGTATTCTTGTATCTGTGGTAAATAAGCAGAATGTTTTTCTGGCTCAGCTTTTCTAGAGGTTCTTTCTTTACCTTCTAGCTCTGTAGTCTTCTCTAAGGATTAAGATACAAATAGTCTTTCAAGATCCACTGGAAAATCCATCCTCTCCATTATTCACAGCTATTTGGTTGACTCTCTGAGTTACTCTGAAATCCACTGTCTGTAAGAGTGGTTAAGGGTGTACCCTCTGTGCCCAGAGAGGCCTGACCTCTAACACTGTCTCTGCCATTTACTAGTTAGGTGGTTTAGACAAGTTTCCTGACCTCCAGAAAATGGACATAATGTTGTTTACCTTCCTGGCTTGTTTTGAGGATTAACAGAGATAATGTATCTGAAAAGCTTAGAGTGGGGTTGTTTGTACAAAAAAGGTACTCAGTAAGTGGTAGAGAATGATGCTGCTTACACACTTAGTGGAAGCAACTAGGAAATAAATAAAACTTCTTTTCTTTCTATCTTGTCTCTCCCCCTCCTTCTGTTGCACCCATCCCTCAGCCAGAGATTGGCATCTTTTTCTCTTCTATAACATTTATTTTTCTGGCAAAGAATCATGTCCAGTTTCTGTCCTTTTGGCGACTCTCCCTTCTCCATCAACCTGCAGCCCCTCCCTCCTCTCTGCCCAGATGTCATATTGCCCCTCCTTACCCCATTGAATGTTCTCTGTCGTATTGCCAATTCTTCTCCCACTGACATGAGGCATGACTAAAGCTGTCAATCATCTCCTTCAGGCTCACTTGTGTCCACTTTTTAAATGTATAAGACAGCCCTGCATTATGAAAAAGAATACACTGAATGAAAGATTTTCTTGATGACTCAGGGTCATGTCCATGAAGACCAATTATTGTTCTGTCCTACACAGTTATGGGGACCATTGAAGTATATAGGTTGCTTGTCCTTATGCTAAGTGGGTTTCTATTAAAATTTATTGTCAATAAAAATATGAACTCTCCAGACCAGAGGTGGATATGACAGTGAAACATATCTACATTGTCCATATCTTACGCAAATATACTCTACCTCTCTTTCACTTATACTCTTCTACTTCAGTGGTTTTTGGTTTGTTTTTTTGCTTGCTTGCTTTTGTTTATTTGTATATATGTATATTTAGTTTTTTAAGGATGCCATAACAAATTACAACAAACTGGATGGCAACAAACAACAGAAATGTATTCTCTTTAAGCTCTGAAAACTAGAAGCTCTGAAATCTGGAAGTCTCTAGTTCTCTTTGAAGGCTCTAAGAGAGTATCCTCCCTTGTTCTTTCCTGACTTCTGGTGATTGCCAGCAATCCTTAGTGTTTCTTGACTTATAAACATACCATACCAGTTTTAGCCTCCATCATCACATGGTGTTCTTCCTATGTATCTCTTTCTGTCTTTGTTCTCTCTTTTTATAAAGACACTAGTCAATCAATTAGAGCCTACTCTAATCAGATAGGACCTCCTCTAAATTTAATAAATTATATCTTCAAAGAAACCCTATTTGCAAATGAAGTCACATTCTGACATCTTAGATAGACATGAATTTTAAGGGAACATTATTTAACTCAATACAGACACCAAATTTACTTGATTTTTTATTTGATTATATTTGTCAGCACCATCAGTTATTTCTTTCTAAAAATTCTTCTAGCAATACTCCTTTCTGTGTCTTTGGAAAATGATAAATTATGGCAAAACACATTAAATTTTTTTTACTATGTAACAATTTTTAATAACTTAACATTCTCATCCTTGATGATATGTTTTTACAAAGACCACTACAAGGTCATTAGCCCAGTTCTGTGATGCTGTCCTTGCCAGTTGGGATCATAGCAGAAACTTTCAGATGATAGCTAGAGTCTGCAAGTGGTGAATCATTGGTCTTTAGTAGGCAGAATCTGATAAGCAAGTGATAAAACACAAAGGAAAGGAAGAACAGCCTACAATCCTCATTAAACACGTTTATTTGTGAACAGCATGCTCAGAAATATTGTATAGCATAAGGACTCTTAACTCCTCCTTCTGAATTCCGCACTGCAATAAAAGAAACTGCTGTCCACTCACTTGCTCTACCCAGAAATCTCAGTGACACCAGTCTCCTGTCTATCCATCACTCTGCATACAACCAATTTTCATAGCTTGCCAAGTTTATATCACACTAAGATATTTTGTTTCTTGCTTTCCACCCTTCTTATTACTTCCTTGGCTCAGTTTCTCATTACCCTTCATCTGCATGAGAGAGAGAGTAGTAAAACTAGTCTCCATGTTTTTATATCTACCCATGTGTTTCTCTCATTCCAAAACTGCTGAGATGTTCTTCAGAAAATAAAATTCTTCACTTACTGCTTGTCTCATCAAAACCCCTCAATTTCTTTCCATTAACTAGAGGATAAACTTGATACATATTAACAGGGCATAAGAGAGCTGTAATGACCTGGCTGTTTCCCCTATTCCCAACCTCATTTTCCAGCACTGCCTACATGTATCCTGGGCTATAATCCATGAAAGTGCTGGATTATAGTCCTTACTAGAGACACCGCACTCTGTCTGTGATATATGCTTTGCCCACTTCCTAGGCAGAAGCAAACACTGCCTTTATTTATTTATTTTTCCCCAAATAGCATCTTAAAGTATATATTCCTCATACATTGACTACGTATTATTTTGTAATATTGCGTGTGTGTATATTTTCTACAAACAGAATAAATGCAATATAAGATGGCTTTGTTGGCCACATACACGGTAAATCAAACCAGGTTCTTTCACTTTCCAGCCACATGCTAAGTAGGAAGGTAGAAAACAGAGGAAGTAATATTCCAAGGGAGAAAGTGGGTTCTAGGCTGGCAGCATAGAAAAATAATTGGATAGATATTGATTTCCTAATGGGTAAGAATGAAGATGGATAACATACACAGGATTAATGGAGATCAAATAAGCATGATGAAAAAAATATCTGACATATCCTTTTGTTCAACAAATATTATAGTGTCCGTGTGTACCAAGGATACAATAATGAATACAACAAACTATGTTATTGCCTTCATGGAGGATTTATTTTGCTTTTGTGCAAATGTCTATTTTCATTTGCTATTCATTATCTTTATTTCTTAGCATAGTGCCAGTACAACCTAGTTAGTAAATATTTATTAACTTAACTAAATAAAATATAAAATGCATAATTGGTTATTGTGTGCAATTATGAAACATGCATGCAACACACACACAAATACCATATAATCAAAATAATTATTTTTCTAATCTAGTAGTTTATGGAGTGAATGTTATCTCAGCAGTTTTCTCTACTAAAATATGTGTGTGCTGTCAGACTTAAAATGCTGGTGAGGCAGTCCAAGGGACTCAATCAATATATACCAGTAATAGAAGACATCAAACTTTTCAGCATCTATAACATCTATTACATGTTCCAATTTTTAAGCTAATACAACTTTAGCAGAGGACACAATGTGGACAGAATTTATGCCTAGTCTCCTAGGGTATAACAATCTAAGCATATTGAAAACAGTGCAAGAACTTCAGATAAACCATTTAGTCAGATAAGGACAGAGAGAAATGAAATTATCTGCAAGTCTTTAATATTATCTTTGTTAACATCATCATTACTAGCAACAACTAGACTTGGGTGAAGAGCCACTCTGTATGCACTATGTACTAATGTTACATTTCTGGTTTAAGGATCAAATGCTAGATTTTTACTCAGAGTAAGTGTACAATAGAGGAGATGAAGTCTACCCCAGTGGTGCTAACAGAAATACTTGAACACATAGGAGGTAAAAACTTCCAATTACAAAATAAATAACTTATAAGGATATTATGTACAGCACAGGGAATATAGTTTATATTATAATAATTTTGCATAATGATGCATGATTACTAAACTTAGTGTGATCACATCACAGGTATGTAAGTATTGAATCACTATGTTGCATATATGAAACTAATGTATTATTGTATGTGAACTATAAAAAAAAGGGAAATATTTGCACATATAAACATACATTTTTGAGCCATTGCTAAAGTTGAGAAACTGATCTTTATTAAGTGATATCTAAGGTAATTAGTACTTAGTGCTTTTATTGACACTCATGTTCTCAACCTAATTATTTATTTACTTTTTATATGTGGCCAGTTTTTAAGTTTATGTTATGATTGAAGTCAGGGTTACCACATTATCTGCATATCTACCTAACTTTGTTCTGACCCTTAACTTCTGCCAGCTACCTGGTAAACCTTTAACAAGAGAGAAGAATGAACATGCCAACACATCTAAATATACTCATCACACCAGAAAACCAAATAGCACATACCTTGTTAAAAATGAAGCGCGTTGAGGAAGCCGGATGGCTCAGTGGGTTAGGCGCTCACTTTGCAGCCCTGAGGACCGAGGATCGAATCCCAGCCCCGGCCCATGTGGACCCATGTGCTGAACTGGGGAGTGCCCCCAGTTCAGTTCTCACTGGGGCGAGACCCCGACCCAGTTCCTGCCCTGCGCAGCCCCGCCCACCTGTGGAATGAAACTATGTGGAAAAACTGATGATGTACAACTATGGAGACTGCTCTGGATCCTCCCCTTTCTCTCTGTCTCTGACTGTATCTCTCTCTCTCTCTGTCAAAAACAATAAATAAATCTTTAAAAAAAAAAAATGAAGCGCACTGATCATTTTTTTTATCTGCTAAAGAGCAGAAAATGTCATCTGTGATATTTAGCTCCATACAGCTTAATGATAATATTAATAGAAAGATCCTGGCATTAAGCAAAGAAACATCCTTCTTTTCTTGGTAATATTGTTTAAAATCAAGGAAAATGTATTCCCTGGCCAATGAAGGCAAATATGAACAAAGCATTTGGGAATGTTTTAAGAAGGCTGTGCTTTGGGGACAAGATGAACTAACCAGCTATGGTTTCTATCATGTGCATGTGATTCCCTTTCTCAGGTTGATTACTCTGGGTAGTATAATACTTCAAGTTCATGCTTTTTTCACATACTGGGCCATCTTAGGACCAGGGTAGTCACAAGTACAGCATAGTGACTTTGCTTAGAACCACACTCTTGCTGCTTCTGTCTACTCCTATATGAGCATTTTGTGCTGGTGCACAACCCCAACCTTTGAGATTGCATTAGATCAGAGCTGTCAAACTCAATTAAAACATGGGCCATTTGGTTAAGGTGACCATATTTTAACATTGGTAAAGTGGGACACCATTGACCGGGGGGGAGGGGGTTCTTGATTAAAAATTTGGTCTATCTCCCGCCGTTCCCTAGCTTGTCGTGCATTCTTTCCAAAAATCGGGATTTCTTTAAAACGCTGCGGGATGCGGGACAAATTGTTAAAAATCGGGACTGTCCCGCCAAAAGTGGGATGTCTGGTCACCATACATTTGGTGCAACAGGCAAGATTCACGCGGGCCACATCACATTTACAAATGTCGCTGGAACTGAGTCAGCGTGTTTATACACGCCCACAGGCCCCCAGGAAAGGCACTGGGCCATGTGTACCCTCGTCTTCAGTAGTCAAAGGGTTAACAAGGGAATTGTGTGTACAGTATTGCCTCCATCTCCCCTAAGCGCTATTTTCTTCATAACAATTTTTCTATTTTCATTTTATTTCAGAGCATTGTGAGCCATAAAAACTTACCTTGGGGGCCGCATGCGGCCCGCGGGCCGCCAGTTTGACACCCCTGCATTAGATGAATGTCAGAAACAATAAACTCCTTCCTCTGTTAGATAAATATAGAGCCACCAGTGTTTATTCCTTGTCCCTGGTTAAGAAAATAGACAAGCAGAACTAGATGACAGGAAAACAAACAGGGGCCAACTGAAGAAATCTAGTTCCAGCAGCAATAATAACTAAAAATCATTTCTTAACAGAATTTTGTTTGGAGAGTGCACCTGAGGAAACAGAAGGATTAGGAAAACCTCGCCAGTTACTGCAGGGTGCAGCTAAAGGCAGACTCATTGAAGTTTCAGTTCAAAAATGATAAGGTTTAGTAAATCTCTGTGGATAGATTTATCTCATAATTGCAGATCATATTTAGAGGACTGAACTAATTAGACTTGATTTGTATAAGCTTTAGGCTTAATTGAAAGTCAATTTTTCTTAATGTTACTTCAAAAATATTCTTTGTTGTTGTAAAAAGAGTTAATTTTTGAATAAACTAAAATCTAAAAAATGACAATGTTTCTTTCCTTTGCTTTTGAATTACAGGCTGCTTTATGAAATATAGTCACTATTCTAAACAAAGAAAAAATGCTGATTAGTTTGGTCTGTGATTTGTAAAACTAAAATATGATATTTAGAAATAAATCTTTAAGAGAATCCAAGAAGGTATCTATGCAAAACAGAGTTATATGTTAATAAAGCAAACAAAAAGATAACAATAAAAAAATTTTCTGTGCAAACTATTCTTTGTTTAACAAAGAATAGTTGATGGCTGATTAATTATTTAGAAAAAAAAAAATCTGAGCCTAAAATGCTGCAATTCATTCCAATAAAATCACTGTAACTTTGAAGTATTTAACTTAGCATAGACACAAATATGATTAATGTTATATGTTGGTTCTATTATTAGGCCATTATTATTTAAATTTATCATTAATATTCATCTATGCTAGAATTTTTTTTGGGATTTCCATAATACCTCTCTTGGTCCTCATTAAGGTATCTTCATACATATGCTGCTTTTTGTTAATGTGGCACTATCATTCTAATGATGGATAAAATCTATGGTCATTTAAGTACATTGCCTTTGCAGTATTCATATAACGTAGCAAACTTCTTCATGATTCAGACTGTTTTTGAAATTATGGAGAAGGTCCAGGGACAGAGGAGAGTTTTGGTATTTTCTTTGTGTCACTCTTTTTCTGGAATTATTTTCCAATCCTTTCAGAATCAAAACTGGAAATGAACCAAGGATATGTATAATTACATAGTAAATTTGGAGGCCGTTGTGATTCTCTCTTACTTCCAAATAATGGTATCCCACTCCCCTTCTTTAATTACAGTCTACCTGAATTTCCACCACTAGATTTTACTTAAACAAAAGTTAATTTTTTTTTTCAGTTAGTAAAATTAAGTTGATTAATGCAATCCCAATCAAAATCTCATCATGTTAATTTGTGGTCATTGACAAACTGATTCTAAAGTTTATAAGGAGAGACAAAAGACCATGAATAGTTTGCACAATATTAAAATGGAAAAACAAAGAGAACCAATATTACCCAAATTTAAGACCTAATATAAAGCTGTAATAATGAAGAGAGTGTAACAATGGTAAGAGAATTAATCAGTGGAAAACAATAGAGAAATACAACAAATGGTGCTTAAAAACTGGATACCATATATAAAACATTAATCTGGATGCAGACCTTATGCCTTCCACAAAAACTAACAAAATAAATCATGGGGGAAGCCAGGATGACGCAGTGGGCTAAGTGCGTGCTTTGCAGCCCCAAGGACTGAGGATCAAACAAAACTATAACAAATGGAATAAGCAAACTATAGCAGAAGCATAAACACATACAATAACAAAATAGTCATATCTTGGTATTCAACTGCTTTGAAACTCGTCAAATTTGGTACTTGACCCATTTGATGCTAAAATTTTGTCCTGGTACTTGTCATTTATCTACATACACACTCGAATTTGTTGATGTCAATTCCCTAGTGACTCATTCTTGCCCTGTGCACATCCCCTTGTGGTCTTATCTAAGTTTCTGTGGTCATTTTATATATTTTTGGTTTGGGGACACTGTAAATTTATTTACATTATTCTATATGGGAAAATATTGTTTGATACTCGTCATTTTTGGTACTCATGGAGCCTCCTGGAACCAATTAACGATGAATACTGAGGTACAGACAATGAAATGTAAAGAAAAGAAGATAAAAGCAACAGCCTACAATTTTGGCTTTGGAATCAGAAGAGGTCCAGAATGTAGTTCTGTATACTTCTGGAGCATTTGTGAAAATGCCTACGCTTGTGTTTGTATTATGCGTGCTCAAAGAGTTGAAAGGAGATATGACAGGCTAACAAAAAAAAGAACCAAAGTGTACTGATCTAGCTTAGAGAGAAATGCAAGAGAGAAAAAAACCATTGTGGAGCTGAAGGAAAATTTAGAGATAGTAAAAAGTATAATGAATCTGGCTGAAAGCACAGTGATAAACGTAAACTAGAGAACTAAAAAAAAATTATAAAAAAGAAAAAGAAAATAAGTAAATAGGATAAATAACATTAGAAGAAATAGCATTTTTGAAAGATATACCAAGAATATTGAGAGACACGTAATTTGTGTTCCCAGGAAGAAAATGTAGCATGTAGAAAAGATATTTGGATAAAAAATAAAACTGCCTTAATTGCCTTACCTATGATAAAGGTGATTCAGATCCCACAAAATTTGATTCAGAAAAGGCAAAGCCAAGGCATATGTTGTAAGACTTAGAACTTAAAGGTTAATAATAATAACAATAAAAAACACATGGACGGGATGCTGGAATGGCTTACTGGGTTGAGCGCTCACTTTGTAGCCCCTAGGTCCCAGGATCGAGCCTTGGTCTGGTCCGGGTTCCAGTCCTGACTCTGGCCTGTGGAGACCCATATGCTGAACTGTGGTGGGCCTTCCATGCAGGAGGCCCCATCCCAGTTCCCACCCTGCACGGCTCCATGCTCACCTGTGTGAAATGAAACCATGTCGAAAAACTGATGATGTACAACTATGAAGACTGCTATGGGCCTTCCCCCTACTTTCTCTGTTTCTCTCTGTCTCTCTCTCTTTCTCTGTCAAAAGCAATAAAAATAAATCTTAAAAGAAAATGCACATGGGCTGGGCAGAGAGCCCATACTTCATATGATGTCTGAAGACAACATTGGACAATCTAAAAATTCTATGCTCAGCTTAGTTTTCTCCCCAAGGCATAATTCTCAAATTATAAAGCTCAGGATAGATGTCTCCCTGTTGAGTTATGATTGAAAGATATATTACTTGATAACAAAATAAAGCCAACCAAGAGATGAATGCAACGAAATTAAAGAGATCAGGAAGGAATATGATGTGGTAAAAGGCTGAGATTTGACCTATTCAAATAAACATTTAAGACCCACTAAATCTTACTTTACTTTCTTTGTACTTTTCCATATTTTATAATAAGCTTATGACACTTTTCATAAAGCAAATATTGAGAAACAAGTTAAACAGTAGTTGTCATAGTTCAGGCACTTGGTTGTGAATATTACATAGATAAAATATAATTTTATGTTTTTAAATTCTTTTTGGCTATTATAATTTTTTAACAAACAATTTTGTCTTAATCTGTAACTAGAGAAACTTCAAAAATAGCAAAGCAATTAGTAGCTGAAAGAATATGTAAAAAAATGGCATGAATAAAATAATCAGAAAGTCACTTAGACAATAGAGTTTCTCTGTAATTATTCTATTTTCTGAGAACGGCCAATTATAATAATTTTAAAAATGCAACTCACAGTCTTTAAGTAAAATACAAATCTTATTATGTCATATGCATATTTTTAAATTCTGGCAAAATTCTAATATTTTTAAGTATATATGTCTTTTTCAATTATAATTAAATTGAATGCTAAATGTACAATTATATTTTAACCTTTTAAGAAATTAATGTCAGACCTCCAATATCACCAGCAAACATTTAAGTCAAATAAGTTTTAGTTTAAGGTAAAATATGCTGAGCCAGGGTAAACGAGTTCTAATTGGAAACAATAAACGTGGAAAAGACAAATTGAAACCACTCTACACCTAACCTTTCTATCATAGTTCCAGGTTTAATAACATTTATTTAGCATCTGGAAAGAAACACATACAACAGAGTTTTATATTTCTTGCACCAAAAGATCTATGGGGAAGAGTTTATTATTGAAATGTTTTTTCTATAAAATATTATCCACCAGACCTACATAATAACAACAACAAATTTAGTTGACTAATTGATGCAGTATATCCAAGTAATTCTGTCTGTTGGCAATTTTTACCTATGCAAACTGAAACACTCAATTTAATCACCTGAGAAAAATCACAAGAAAGTGTATGTTGGAGTCAGAGATTTGTATAGATCTTTTACTATTTTCTAATTTTTAAGAAAAATGCTTGGTATAAGTATTCCATCATAATAGAAATAAATACAGAGAAGAAAATAAAAATTGGTCATTATCTACAACCAAGATGTAACCATCATTAACTTTTATAGATTTCACCCATAAATTAATTGAATTTCTTAAGGATATTGATACTAAGGCTCTAATTATCAACGGTGGTATTTGAATTCCGTTAACACATTGAATTACTTACTTAGACCTTCAAAAGGTAAGAAATGAAATAATTACATTTCCAGAATTTAGGTAGTGTTATCATCCCGGTAAATTTAGATAAATAGTTCTCTTTGGGCTCTAATACCTTGTTTCTAAAATATATTCTAACCACTATTTTTATTTAAAATACTGTATTATATATGCAAAACAAAATATTTTGTTGTATATAAAAATAAGAATTAAATAATAATGTATTTCTCCCCAACATTTCCATTTTTAACATTACACTCTACTTACTATTCATAGGATTGTGTTAATATTCATCTAAATCTCAAAACACTGTACTAATTGCTTTAGTGTCGTTTGTCCCCAAATTGCTCATATGCTGTTTTGCTCTGTTTTTATTTCAGGTTGTGCTTAATAGTGCCATTATGTAAAGGTTAGAATTTGCTAATTAACTTTAGCAATTTTCTTTATAGGTGATCATTATTTCTATTGATATTGTTTGAGTCATAACATTGCACATAAAATAAAATGAAGATATTCCCAGTTCTCAATCCTCTTACCTACAGCTAGCTCTATGACCAACATTTTGTGAGCAGCAGCTCACCTACTCTGGCTCTTGGAATACTGAAGTTACTCAACTTAAAGGAGTGCTCAGACTTATTCACTATCTATAAGACTCCTTAGTTTAAGGTCAGTTTAGTCATTTTCATAGATCAATTACAAAGACCTTCAAATTGTTTTTCTTTTTCTAATTATTTCATTTTACTATTTATTTTATACACTAGATAGAAATTGCTTTTTAAGAAATGTAAAAATGTTATGTAATATTCATGTGTGAAGACATTTAATATCTTTCTAAATTACTTGGAATAAAATCAAAACTTCCTTACAGTTTATAAAGTTATGCCTAATTTAGTCACCACCTATGTCTCCAACCTTAGCTGGTACCATTTAAATCCCTAGCTCAACATACTCTGGCCACAAATGACCTTGTAACCATTTCTTTCTTTCTTTTTTAAATTAATTAATTAATTAATTAATTAATTTATTGACAGAGAGAGAGAGAGAGAGAGAGAGAGAGAGAGAGAGAGAGAGACAGAGACAGAGACAGAGAGAGAACTGAAGTGGGGGAATTCCCCAGTTCAGCATATGGTTCCACACGGGCAGGGGCCGGGATTCGACTCTCGGTCCCCGGCGCTGCAAAGTGAGCGCTTAACCCACTGAGCCATCCCGGCTTCCTCTGTAACCATTTCTTGAATGATCCAAACTTATTATGTACCAGCTATTATCCCAGCTGGGAATGTCCTCCCTCTGAACTTCACATAATGGCCTCTCTCTTATTGTTTAGATCTCAGGTTAAATGCCACCCAATATAAAGTAGCTATATAATCTTTGCCATCTCATTGACTTTCTTATTTTCAGCTTTATTGAGGTATAATTAAAAAATAAACTTGTAATGTATTTAAATCGTAAAACATGATGATTTGATATACTTACACATTGTAAAATAAATTTCACCATCAAGTTCACTAACACGTCTGTCACTTCATATATGTATCTTCCCTTTTTTTGGTGAGAACACAAATGCTAATCTCTTAGCAAATTTTAATTATACAATACAATATTATCAACTAGAGTAACCATGTTACATATTAGGTCCTCAGACCTTATTCCTGTTATACTCATATTAAATAAATCAATTTTAATGATTAAAAAAATCAATTTTAATGATTAAAATTTTAAGCAGTAATTTATTTGTATAGTGTTTTAGTCAGTTCAGGCTGCTATAGCAAAAACCATAGACTGGGTAGCTTGTACAACAGAAATTGACTTTGTCGAAGTTCTAAAGGTTGGAAAGTCCAACTTCAAGGTGCCACCAATGTTGGTGTCTGGTGAGAACTCTTCTTGGGTTGTAGATGGCTAATCTTTCACTGTGTCCTTACTTGGCCTTTCCTTAGTGAGAAAGAGATTTTCCAGACTCTTTCTTCTTTTTTTTTTTTAATATTTTATTGTTAAATTTAATGGGGTGACATTGGTTGGTAACAATTGTTAGTTTCCAGAAGTACAAGTCCACATCACATCACCCATGCATCGCATTATGTGCCCACCTCCCAGAACCAAGTCCCCCTCCACCACCATATATCTGGTGCCCACTCTCACCTCCCCCACAACTCTCCATCCCCCCTTCTCCTCCTTCTCCAGGTAACCACCAAACTATTGAGTGTGTCCATAATGCTGGTGTCCTCTCCCACCTCCCTTCCCTCTATCCCTCCCCCCTCCTCCTCTTCCCTCAGGCAACACTCTTTCTTCTTATATAGTTAGCAATTCTGTCAGATTAGAACTCCCACCTTATGATTTTATTTAATCTTAGTTACCTCCTAGGGTTCTATTTCCAAATACAATCACAGTGATGGTTAAGGCTTGAATACATGAATTTTGAGAGGACAAAATTAAGTCCATTGTATACCTACAATTGACTAAAAAATAGATATTAATGTATGATAAATTAACAGCTCCAGAGATTCTGGTTTTGCAATGTGAAAGCACGAACAGACTCAACTTACCATCCATCAGTCAGTGTCATGAGGAAAGGTCTGTATGGAATGAATCCCTGTGGTACTAAGTACATGAATCCAATCCATACAATTGAGAAAGTAAAAATTTCAGTCAGACATTCAGAAATCAGAGAACATCCAGATGGTTGATTCTACTCTTTATTGTTTGGTGGTGTGTATAGAGACAGAGCAGATTTGCATGAAAGGGTCATATTCCTCATTGAGAGCTAAGAGATTTTTTTATGCAGATAATATACTCATAATTTACAAAATTATGGTTCTTTAAAAGAAATGTTTTCTAAATCACTGACTCAGAGTTTTGTATATGTGTGTGACATTGATAAATTTTCAATAAAAAGAGAATATAAAGTGAATATGTTGAAGTGCCTATTCACTGAAAATCACCCATACTCTTCAGTATTTGCTTATAGTTACACAACACAAGCTTATTAATTCATATAACACATTCAATAATTCATTCAAAATATATTTTTGAATGTTTTTTTTTCTTTAAGATTTATTGTATTGTTTTTGAGAAAAGGTGTGTGAGACAGAGAGAGGGAAGAGGAGAAGGCCCAGAGCAGTTTCCATATTGCACATCATTAGTTGTGATGTAGTTTTATTCCACACAGGTGGATGTGGGACTGTGTGGGGCAAAACCAAACCAGGGGCCTTCCACATGGAAGGCAAGAGCCTTTGCCACTGTGCCATTTTGCGATTACCACAAGTAGGGGCAGAATTTATTTCCTGGAGGTTGCAAGGCAAGCACTCAATCTGCTGAGTTATCCTGGCATCTCTTGAATGTTTTTTTATGTAATAAGCCATGAATAAAGTTGAGGTGGGCATTTCCTCATATATATTGCACATAGTATTTAAACAAAATATTTTGTGTAAAAAATTAGTGATTTGGGGGAGGATATTTTTCTTTTCTGAGACAGATAAGTATAATTGTGTTAATTAGCCAAAGTGTATATAAAGATCTCCATAAATAAATTGTCTTTAATCTTATCTTATAGAGTGAAAATAACACAGTACCTGAATAGATAGGTATTAATTAATAAACAGTCAGAGACCAGATATATTTTATTTCAAATTAATACTCTGTGTCATTAGCACAGAAACTATCAAAGAGATATTTAAATGAGGAATGCTTGATAAGTCTGAAATTTGAAATAGACAAGGCATGTCAGTCAGGTTTCTTCATGTAACAAACAATTATAAAACCTCAGTGGCATGCAATAATAAGCATTTATTTGTTGCTCATGTATCTGTTCAATTTGGGTAGATATACTTTTAGCTGTGGATATGTGATTTAGCCAAGGCAACTGTGTTTCAACGTGTATCCAACTTAGTTTGGTTATAAATGGTGTTCAGTTTTCTTTCATGTGTATTCATTTTGGGGCCCAGATGAAGAAACAGTAGAGACCCAGAAGAAACTTTTCTCATAGTAATTTCTAGAGTGCAATCATTAATGTACATGTCAAACCTGCCTTTCATCACATTCATTAGTATCCCATTGGCCAAAGCAATCGTGTATATCTAAGCCAACATAAATTAGGCAAATAAGTACCCTCTTTTCATGGTGGGAAAAGGGAAGGAACAAATATATTTTGACAATTAGGCTAATTTTCAGTGTGCTCTTTTGTTCACAAGTATTCACTTCCCTTTTTCATGAAAAATTACTAACTTTCACCGTAAGAAAAATATAGAAAAATTCTCATTCAATTATGGCATCAAGCTCAAAGTCCAGAATCTTATAACTTACAATGGGCCTTGATTTATTCCTCTTAAATGAGAAATTAATAAACTAAGACAGAAAGTTATTTATTTTTTTATATACCCATCATTAAATATTTGAATTCAGATGGAATAACTGCATTAACAATCCTTCCCCCCCCAAAAGAAGATGAGTGTATAGCATTCACTGATCCATTAAAATTCTAAAATTTGTCTCATTGAATTACCAGGTTCTCTTCCCGTAGTGTAAGAGAAGGCTCCTTGATCAGGCCCCAATTCACTCCCTCACAATGGCTTTCAATCTATAGTTTTCTACAGTTCTTAGATTCACCTCTTGAGAGTGCTTTAATTTTCATTATTTCCTTTGTCATTTTTAAAGAAAGCATTAGAAAATACATTATTCGGTGGCTTTTCAGCCTCTTTCTACATCTAGAAATTTGGGAGACAGTCATTATTTTGTATCTCACATAATCTCAGTTTGTTTGAATATGGGTTACTTATACTTTTGCCAATATAGCTCTCTGGAAAATGTTGTATGTGTTCTATGCATTTCTTTCTAATAAAATTTATTTGCTCAAATCTATACCTATAATTCTTTTCTAGACTTGTCTTTCTTTCTAGATTTACTTACCAGTTATTTGGATATATTTGATTTTGTTGAGCCCTGCCACTAAGCTTTCTAAAAGCCCCTTTGTGCAACTGAATGAATCTACTAGAATAACCTTAATTCTTTCAGAGGTCTAAAAGTAGAGTTCTTGACACATTCTTAATTTTATCTTTGACATCAAAATAGTTCTATTTTTCAAGTCAGTAAATTCTGGACTGTCTCTAATTTCTTCTGAACTATGATTTACAATATATCAGTTCCTTTGAGAGCACATCTTTTTCTTGTAGTGTTTTATCTAATTGTATTAGTTGAGTTTCTCCAAAGTAATACAACCAATAGTATATAGGTAGATATAGAGAAGAGATTTATTGTAAGTGTTGGCTCAAATCATTATAGAGGCAAAGAAGTCACACAATCTGTCATCTGCAAGCTGGACAACCAGGAAAGCTGATTGTATGGTACAATCTGGGTTTGAAGAACTGAAAACCAAGGAAATGGATGGTGTTAAGTCCTGAAATCTAAAACTATGAGAACCAGGAGCTTCAATGTCCAAGGGCAGGGGAAAAAACAAACAAACAAACAAACAAACAAACAAACAAATGGATCTCCCATCTCAAGAAGAGAGAGAACTCCTCCTTCATTCACCTTTGTTTTTTAGGTCAGGCCCTTAATTGATTGCATCAATTGAATACCTATTGGTGGGGATGGATCTCTTTACTGAGTCTACTGAATCAAATGCTAATATCTTCCAGAAACATCCAATAATAATGTTTTACCAGTGATCTAGGCATTTCTTAGCCCAGTCAAGTTGGCACATAAAAGTAATGTACTTAAAAACAACTGACTTACACTTTTCAGACACTGCCTTGCTCAATACTGCCATTTTAGTACATACATTTTCTTTTTTCTTCATTACTACTAGAGCCAATTTTACCAAATGCTTTGCCACTACATTACAGAGATCATTTTTCTCAACTGCATTTAACAATTTCCTTATTATCCTGTCAGTTCCCAAATTACTGGCATAAATTTTAGATTTTAATTATGGCAGAACCACTCTTTTAAGATCAGTTCTGTGTTAATTGGTTTTTGTGGCAACATAGAAATAAGAACGTATTTTTTATCCAAACATCTGTGATTCAGCTAGAGTATTTCTGCTTCAGACTGGAGATGGCTGCTTGGGTTTCAGAGGTTGTGTTTGGGCTAAAGTCTGCTCAAGTATGTTTGTCCTGGAGCTAGGACTAAAAGAGAAAGAAGCAACCTGGGGGAAGCACTTTTTATAGGAAAATACTAGAGCCCAAGAATGCTTGCCTAAAAGCGTATCATAGTCTTTATCTTGTTATGTACACCAACAGACCATTGCACAAGGAAAATCCCATGGCCAAACCTAACATCAGTGAGGAATGGAAGATTTTCTTTCCATGGAGGCCAAGGTTTGGAGGACATGAGTGAATGTGTGCTAAACTACAATAGACTCTACCAACATGGGAGAAAGCATAAGAAGAATACAATGACTGCAAATCTTGCCATGAAGGCATAAAAGGCATGGAGTTCTGGCTCTGTGTAACCTAACCTTGAGATCCCAAAGGTTTTTGTGGGAAATTGATGGATTTTTCTACCTACAAATAGACCTTTAATACCTTTTAAGAATAACAGAAGATGGTCGGTGGGATTCTAGTGTTTGGGAAGAAAGAAAGAAAGAACTGCCAGCTCAGAGTAAAAAGAAGCTGAATAATAGAAAAGGGAGACTAAACAGAGTGAGATTTTGGGTGTAATCTTTTTCTCTTTCCTAGTTGCACATTCATTTATATGAAAGGGAGAAACAGCATTAATTATAGCAGTATTTCCATAAGCCAGCATCAAGATGACCATAGGACAAAATTAATTATACTTTAGGATATGTGTAGGTGTGTGTGTGTGTGTGTGTGTGTGTGTACACCTTTAAAAGATACACACAGATTCACGCGTATACCTCAAATACATTTCAGGAAACGAGGAGTATTGAGAAAGCTTGAATAACAAGGAGATAAGTAAAACAAGAGCCTGACACAGATTGATGTTAGTATGGTATGAACTGATGGATATGTTTAATTCAGCCCTTTCTTTCTGAGATCTCCTGACTATTTAAAAATGCAGAAGTCAGAAACAAACAGGAATACATGGAGTCATGGCAGGTTTTGAGACTCACATAGTTAATAGAGGTTAATAAATAAGTAAAGGATACTAGGAGCCATGCATTGATAGAATGATAAGTAACAAAGGTGAGAGCAGGCAAGAACTTGAATACAGTGAGAAAATGGAGGAGGGCAGCAATCTGAAACTTCTGTGGGCAATGGTCTATATTGAAAAAGATTGTTTTAGGCTAAGTCTGTCAATATGATCTAGAAAGGGCTGTGCTGATTGATATGTAAAAAAGGGGTTGGGAAACAATGTTAAACAGAGATTTTGCTGTTAAAAAGCCTTCCTATGATAACAGTATAGTTATAAAGATGGGAACAAAATATTGTTACCATGGCCAATCTATGGCATATAAAACCATTTTGTTAGAAACCTTTAAAAATAGCATTGGTTGGAATGAGATTTTATCTGTACTTATACTTGATGAGAAGGATTTACTATGTTCTATGTAGTTATAGTGACCTTATTGGGGAGGTTGTTTGAAACTTACCTGATTTTCTTTAAAGGAGGAGCTCTGTTGAATGGAAGATGGAGTAGAGTAAGAGAGTAAAAGTAAGTAAATCAATGTTCCTATAAAATGAATAGCTGATTTTGGCAAGATTTCTGGGAGAAATATGACTACAGCTAAAATGCAATCATATCAGAATTGATTTGCTGTGCCTGATCTCATTGTATACCAATCTACCATAAACTGAATGGGAATTACTTTAAAGAGGAGGTGGGTTCACTATAAAGCAAACTGTCAACCCTGACAAATATATATATTTTTCCTGCTGGCCTCCTCTGCTCTTCTTATTCTTAAGCCAGCAGCCTTGCATAGTTGTTTGATGTTGAGCCTGAAATATTCTTTTTTATGAATAACCTCATTGCAGCCCCTGTTGGTAAGAAAGTGGTTGTGTTTTTTGAAGAAGATCTCAATTATTTTACAGTTCTATACTATGTGCTTCTAAACCCAGAGAGTAATCAGAATTGATATTAAAGCTCCTATTAAATAATAAAAAGGAAGGAAGAAACACAGAATTTCTTCTATCCTTAAATAAACAAAGAATAGAAGGCCTGAGAAAATAAAAAACTCACTTTTTGTTGTAATTATTTTTCTTTACAACTTATACTATATATCTTACAAAATTAATTTTTCCACCTTATTAAATTTCATTATTAGAAAATCTAGATGCAAGTAGTAGTGGAGTTACTAATACTCAGCAAATACTTTTGTCATAAAAAATAATCTAAGTCACCTACAAATATCACTTTTTCTTTCACACATTCACAATTCTTTTTTTAAAAGATTTATTTTATTGTTTTTGACAGAAAAAGAGAAAGACAGAGAGAGCAGAGAGAGAGAAAGGAGAGGGCCCAGAGCAGTTTCTATAGTTGTACAACATTAGTTTTTCGACAGTTTTATTCCCCACAGGTGGGCATGGAGCCACGCAGGGTGGGAACTAGGCCAAGGGCCTCCCACATGGGACGCATGCCCCCGCAAGCTGGGGACCAAACCAGGAGCCTCATACTTGGAAGCTTGCCTAGCTGAAACTGAACTGCAGTTCCCCCCTCATGGGAAACACAGCACAGTTCAGCATATGGGTTCGCACAGGCCAGGGCTAAGATTGAGACTTGATCCTCGGACCTCAGGGCTGCAAAGCGAGTGCTCAAACTGCTGAGCCATCCTGGCATCCCCTCGAAATTCCTTATAGTCAACTGAAGTGAAAATAAAATGAAGACAGCAAAACCCCATGGTTTAACAAGGTGAACCAGTGACAGAATAGAGAGGCATTAATGCAAAGAGAAGTCTTCAGCAAAGTGACATGGTGAGTTTTCAGGCTCTGCCTACATTCACTGCATAGAACCTCTTGATCTATATAGTAATTTGCAAGCATAGCCTTGTAAATTTCTTTCTCCTTTCTTACTCTCCTCTGCCTATTTATTCCAATCCCAAGTCCACCTGAGAAATTTTAATAAAGGGTATAATGCACTCAGCCAAATTTTACAGTGTAGAGCCCCCCAATATGCTTTTCTGATTTATGATTTTTCTCTCCTCAACTTTACTTTCCCTCCTGTACCTGTGCTGATTGGCTAATATTGTTGAGCATAAGAGACTGGTCATCCCTCATGTATAATTCATGCAATCAAAACTTTGCAATTGTGCACAATTCTGAGTCCTACGAGTGTGTCCTGTGTGCTCAAATAGGTTCTCTAAGCTGTCTAGACTTTCTGCAATGTGGCTTGCTCTACTACCATAAACTGAAGCATTAATGAAGTCGTCTGAATGGTTCTAAAGAGAACAGTTTAATTAGGCATTGATTCTAGTTGGGATTGGCTAACAGGTGGCCCCAAACAACAAGAAACTTAAAGAACAAACAACAAACAAACAAACACAGTAACAGCTCTCCTATCAAATCAAATGCTCATATGCCTTACTGGGAAATATGAATGAATATATTTTAATCAGTGATTTTTCATTTCCAAGAATAAAAATTGTGCTTTAGAAAATTGTGGGTATTGTTACTTAACACTGTTTCTAAACCCAGTATTAAATTTAATAATCACTATATAATTAGATATGCATTACAAAAATGAATGTTTCTAAAACAATGGGTCTTACAGAGTATGTTATCTCAAATATACACATGCCTCTGAGTAGATTAATAAAATTAGCCAATGGTAATGGAGAAAAAAGTCTCATTGTCTTTTCTTAGATGCATGATTTCATAATTTGGTGTTGTATATAGAACCATGGGATAGTTATAGAAGATAAAGAAAGTGGAAACTTTATAAAATATAACATTTTCCATGTGCCAAGTCTGAGTTACTTGCAAATTTGAAGTTTTTCTTTTCTTGTTAAACTTATTGCGATGACATTGGTTGGTAACAATTACATAGGTCCCAGGTGTACAATTCTACATGACCTCATCTATGCACTGCATTATGTGCTCACCACCCAGAGTCAGATCTTTTTTCTTCACCATATATTTGATGCCCCCTCTCTACTTCCCCACCACCTCCCTGTTCTCCCACCCACCTTCTCCTTTACCCTCAGGTAACCACTAAACTGTTGACTGTGTTCATGAGTTTTTGTTTCTTTGTTACTTTCAGTTTTACATTCCACCTGTAAGTGAGGTCATATGTTTCTTGATTCTTTCAGTCTGACTTATTTCACTTAATAAGATGGTTTCAAGGTCCATTTATGTTGTCACAAATGGCTATATTTTATCTTGTTTTATCACTCAGTAGTATTCCATTGTGTGAATGTACCACAACTTCTTTATCTAGTCATCTATCAAAGGACCCTTTGGTTGTTTCCACAACTTGGCCACTGTGAACAGTGCTGCAATGAACATTGGGGCACTGTTACATGTATCTTACATGTATGTTACATGTATCTTTGCAAATTAAGACTTCCAAGTTTTTTTGGTAGATACCTAGAAGAGGGGTTGCTGGGCAATTCCATTCATAATTTTTTCAATAATCTCCATACTGCTTTCCATAGTGTCTATACCAATTTACATTCCCATCAGTAGTGTATGTGGGTTCCTTTTACTCCACAGCCTCTTCAGCACTTGTTATTCCTTGTCTAGTTGATTATAGCCATTCTAACAGGTGTAAAATAGTATCTCATTATGGTTTTAATTTGCATTTCTCTAATTGCTAGTGATGTTGAGCATCTTTTCATGTATCTCTTGGCTGTTTGTACATCTTCATGAGAGAAGTGTCTGTTTAGGTCTTCTGCCCATTTTTTAATTGGATTATTTGCTTTATTGTCATTGAGTTCTTCATACAATTTAGATATTAGCTCCTTATCAGAGTTATTGTTTGCAAATAGTTTCTCCCATTTTTATTGGTTTCCTTTTTCCTTTGTTGACAGTTATTTTTGCTGTGCAGAATTTTTTTAGTTTGATATAGCCTCATTTATTAATTTTTTCTTTTCTTCCTTTGCCTTTGGGGTCAAGTTCATAAAGTTCTCTCTGTATCCAAGTTCTATAAATTTAGTACTGATGCTTTCTTCGCAGTTTTTTGTTTCAAGTCTTATGTGGAGGTCTTAAATCCACTTTGAATTTTTTTTTTTAAGATTTGTATTTGTTTTTGACACAGAGAGAGAGACAGAAAGAGAGAGAGACAGAGAGAAGGGGGAGGGCCCAGAGCAGTCTTCCTAGTTGTACTTCATCAGTTTTTGACATAGTTTCACTTCACAGGTGTGCATGAGGCCTCACAGGGCGGGAACCAGGCAGGGGCCTTTTCCATGCAAGACACACCTCCGTGAGCTGGAGGACTCCCACGTGAGAAGCTCGCCCCAGGCAGGAACCAAACTAGGGTGGGAATCACACCCCAGTTCACGACTCGATCCTTGGACCCTGGGGCTACAATGAGGGTGCTCAACCCGCTGAGCCATCCCGGCTTCCCCCTCTTTTTTTTTAGAAGATATATTTTTATTTGCTTTGAGTTAATTTCATTATACAGTGACAGTTCCCAGTCCAGATTCATTCTTTTGCATGTGGTTTTCTAATTTCCCCAGCACTACTTATTGAAAAGTCTTTCTTTTCTCCATTTTATATGTATTTTTTACCTTGAGAAATTCCCTGCATACTTAAACAACTCTTTTTTTCTCCCAATTTACTCAGGTAATATTTTTATGTCATCTTTGTTATGTTTCTTATTTTCAATATTATATCTAAGTTTATTTTGTCCTTAGTATTGAAATTGAGTGATTTATTAACTTCATCCACAGTAGAGCTATAGTCAAAACTACAGTTCATCAAATTACTTGGTATTAAAAAACTACAGTTTAAATTAAGAGAAACTCAGAAAAATGTATTGTATGTTGAGAAGATACACCCAGAAGCAGAGAAGGACATTTATTTAATGAACAAGCGTATACTGAAAATTTACTAAGTGTAAAATACTTTGCTATATACCAAAAAGTATGCAAAGATCACTTCAAATACTGTCCTCAAATAGCTTATAATTTAATAAAGAATAGAAGAGAATGATACAGGAAACTATAACACAAATTAAGGTATAATAAAGCCCTAAAGGTATGAAAAAACTTTCTAAAATGTTTAAGAGCAAGAGAAATTATATCGGTTTTGGCATTATGACTTTAGATTGTTTTATTTTTCTTTATAACTTCAATCTAATGATTTCACTCTTGATAGGCTGGTTCTTCCCTTGGTTCCAAAATGATTATAGTAGTCCTATGTCTAACATCATAGAATATCAATATCCCAGGGTAAAGGGATATTTTATAACAAGTGAGGAAGGTGATTCTTAAATTCATATACTTTTCCTTGACCAGGATTGGTTCATTTACCTACTGTTTCTAAAAGAAGCAGAATAGAGCTACCATATGGGTTTAGATAGCTAAAATCTACTTTCAAATTTGGGCATGGGGTCACCTTACTTTGAAAAAGAGCTGGATTTCTTTATGGAGTCAGATTTCTACTATAAAGGAAAAATAAAGGAAAGGATGCAGGTTGGCCAAACAATTGCTATAATAGATGAGTAGAGTAAGAGAGCAGAGCCAAAGTGTTCAAAATTATATAAAGTTTTGTAACTTATTCTGGTATTATGCTTCTCATGGATTAAAGAGGTCAAAGGTTAAAGCCTTTATGGAAGTATCCTGTATAGATTTATTATAAAAGAACTTATATTTAGCAAAGATAGGAAGGTGTCAGGGGTAATTTTAAAATAATTAGGTTTATTCTCATTATATTTCATACAGAAGAACCTAGCTTAAAAATAATCAAAATTTTACTTTAATTTTTTTTTTCTGTTTTACTGAGAATCTGAGAGAAATGGAGAAATAACTTACCACTTATAGTCTAAGATTCTTCAAAAGTGACATATTATAAGCCTTGGGTTTCAGCCAAAGTTAACTATTTTAATTTGCTATATATTAAGATATCAACCTAATAAGATACACATTTGAAAACTGCAACATCATTTATACACCATATTTTAAATTATTGTAAAAATACTCAATAATCATGAGCTTAGGTAAGGGATGTTTTCGTTCCTTATTTGCTTAAAAAATTATAGCTATGAACAGGTTCACATGTCATTCAAGTCACTGATCATTTGTGCGAGAATGTGTGTTTATGAGTGTTGATAAAGTGACCCAGGTTGATTAAATATTTAGAAGTCATAATATAAAAAGTATGGTTTTAAAAAGAGAAGGCAGAAAAGGATATGATAACTATTTTTTAATGGAATTTTAGTGAGGAAGTCAGAGTCAAGTCAGAGGTTCCCAGAGAAGAACAGAGGTCAATGGATAAAACCTGAAAGAAAGCAAAATTTTACTTAATGAAAGGGAAAACATTTTAACAGTTTAAATGCCAAATAATTATTTAGTTGCTCTTGGTGGAAGCCAGGTTTGACCCCTTGAAGTTCTGGTTCACCATCTACCCAGGACTTTATAGAGGATACATACAATTATTGACAACCAGGAGAAAATAGATTCCTTTTAGTTCATTAATATTCAGCTATATGAATGGATGTGGTCAACATATACAAAATATAAACCTGATTACATTTGTGTGTAGAACAGCAGAATTTTGAGAATGTTTTTAAAATGTTTCTATGCCAATTGGTCTTCAGAAATATTCTTTCTGGGCTTGCATCTAGATACCTAGGGTCCATTCAAGCTCTCAAAACAAGCCAATTATACTACAGCTGCTGTGCCCATTTTTCTGCCTCTTTCTCTTTCTGTTGATTGATTGAAAAGCTTTGTTTCTTCTGAATGAATTATTGAGAGTATTTTTACCTGGTTCATTTTAAGAAGTAGATACAGATTTGATAAAGCGATCTAAGGTTTAGCCATATATAATTACTAATCATACTGGTATTAATAAATACTTGTGAGATAAAGTTGATAGCACAGGAGAATAATTGTAATTTATAAAGTTGATAAACTTTTTTCATGCTCCAAATAGTTTTATATTTATTCCTATTAATTCCTGCATTTTTCAAGAAATCTTTGTTTTTAAAATTATTTTTATGTTATTTTATTTCTATTCAAGCAATTTATTTGAAAAAGAGTAGTTCAATATCTCTGGCAAAGATAAACATGAGAGCAAGTTCATATATTTATAATGGTTAACACATACAATGACTAGAAATGCTACACTAGTGAAGGAAGAAGTGTAACAGTATTTATAGTCTCATGAAAGAGGACCATACAATTAAGACCACGATCAGTTTTTAGTTCGTTAAAGTGAAATATGTATAGTTCGCATCATACATTTTTTTCAATCAAATTTAATGTTCAATTTATTGTAGCATACGTATTTAAAGATTTTTATTAAAATATAGTTGACGTGCAATATTATGTTCATTTTAGGCATACACCATAGTTATTCAAAATTTATATGCCTATGGGAGCGATCACCATCTGACACTATATACCACGCTATCACAGTATTGACTATATTCCTTATGACTTATTTATTTATTTAAAAGATTAATATTATTGTTTTTGACAGAAACAGAGAGAGAAATACAGAGACAGAGAGAGACAGAAAGAGGGGGAGGGCCCATAGCAGTTTCCATAGTTGTACATCATCAGTTTTTAACATGGCTTTATTCCACACAGGTGGGCAGGGGCCATGCAGAGAAGGAACTGGGCTGGGGGCCTCCTGCATAGGAGGCACTCCCCCTTGAGCCAGGGCCTGACCTGAGGGGTGAGAACTAAACTGGGGTACTCCCACATAGGAAGCACACCCAAGTTCAGCATAAGAGTCCACATGGGCCAGGGCCGCAATTCAATTCTTGGGCTCTGGGGCTGCAAAGCGAGTGCTTAACCTGCTGAGCCATCCTGGCTTCTCTGACTTATTTGTTTTATACCTGGAAATTTGAACCTCTTATTCCCCTTCACCTTTTTCCCCCACATTAATATATTTACAATTACATTTTACATTTAATACTATTGTATATTAATTTCAGGTGTACACCATAGTGATTAGACATTAATATAATTAATAAGTGATCCCCCGATTGATCTAGTACCCACCTGGCACCATATATAGTTATTACCATATTATTGACTATATTCCCTATGCTCTACTTTAAATTTTCATGACTATTTTGTAACTACCATTTGTATTTCTTAATTCCTGTATCAACTACAATGATGATAAGTTAATAGGCATTATCAATTTCAATCTTCATAGCAACCTTGGAAACTTATTACTATCTCCTGAGCAAGATGGCCAGCAAGTATGTGGAAAGATGCTCAATATTACTAATAATTAGGGAAACACAAGTCAAAACCAATAAGATATCAACTCATACCTGTTAGGATGGCTACCCCCCCCCCAAAAAAAAAAAGAAAACAAGAAATAACAAGTTTTGGTGAGGATATTCAGATGAGAATACCCTTGAACGTTATTAGTGGGGATGTAAATTGGTACAGCCACTATGAAAAGGAGTATGGAGCTTCTTCAAAAACTTAAATTAAAATATAACCACCATATGATCCAGCAATATCACTTAGGGGCATATAGCCCTAGGAAATGAAACAGGATCTCGAAGATATATCTGCACTCCCATGTTCATTGCAGTATTATTTACACTAGTCAAGATATAGAATAGAAACAACCTGAATATCTATCTACGGATGAATAAAAATGTGTTATATATGTATATACACATATATAAAATGGAATATTATTTTGCCATTAATGTTGCCATTTGTGACAACATGGATGAAACTTGAAGGCATTTTGCTAAGTTATGTAAGTAATACAGAGAAAGACAAATATTGCATGATATCACCTTCATGTGGAAGTTAAAAAAACAAAAAATCTCATTGAAACATAGTAGACTGGTAGTTTCAAGGGATTGGATGTGTAGGAAATAAGATGTCAGTCAAAGGTTACGAACTTTAAGTTATAAGATTAATACATTCGGGGGATCTTGTGGACAGCATGGTGACTATAGTTAACAATACTTTATTTTATACTTGAAAGTTGCTAAAAGAATAGGTTTTACATATTCTCAGCACAAAAGAAAATGATAATTATGTGTGGTGTTTACTAACCCTACTGTGGTAATCATTTTTTAATATATAAGTATATCAAATTCTTATAATATACACATTAAACTTGCATAATGTTATATTGCAACTATATCTCAATAAGCTGGAGGGGGGAGGAGGCAAAAACAGATGGCCTAATTATATAAACCAATCTTTCCCAATGTCCTCCAGTACTTTTTCACTAGCTCACTAGAGAATAAAACTCTCTTCCTTATTAAAGTTTTGACCTCTATAGAAATAATCTTGAATACATTTTTCTTTGCTTATTTAACTCCATTCATGTAATATTTCCTTCACACTCTGCTTGTTTTAGAGGTGGAGCTGCAGTTTAGCATGATTCAAGAAAATCTATAGAAACTCACATAGTTATAAATGAAGGAGGCAAGATTCTTAGCTGGTGATCTGGGTTCTGAGCCTGAGCTCACAGATAATGGCCCAGATTCACATTTTTGGGAGAACCAAAGTGTGCATTTGCTTAGTAAAGACTATAGAACTTGGTCTATGATCTCACATAACTGTGCCCAGGCACCAGACATCATTGATGCCCCCAGAATGTTTTTCACCAGCATCTAATATCTCTATAAATCTTTCAATATAAGCATGAATTATTACTAAACTTCTTAAATTTCCAGTAACTAGAAAAAAGATGAACCCTAGAGTTTAAAAGGGGGTGAAGCTTCCAGATAACATGAAATAAGAGTCCAGGGAATCTTGATATTGGGCTGAAGATTCTCAGAGCTAAAGAGATGGTGGTGCCTTTGAACAAAAACCCAGAATTTGGAAGCAGAGAGACTCAGTTTGTGGATCAGTTCTGTTCTGGCTTCACTTATGAGATTATACATTTAAATCACTTAGCACATAACAAATACTCAAAAATGTGTGCTTATGTTAATCGTCTTCATGAGAAATGTGTTGATTCCTGCTGTAACTACAGCTTCTCTTTGGTCTGAAGTGATTGTTTAAAGAAGCATGTTTATACTATGGAAATCTATTGTTTTTAGATGGAAGGTTTGTATGGCATTGCTTACATAGTAAGTTTGCTTAAACAAATCTGCGTGACTGCCATCCTTAGGGACCCACAAGAAAACGAGCCTCTTGTGAGTCAATCTCAGCAATAAAAAATTTTACAATAAAATTGGCTTCCGCTTTTTGTTCAGTTTATATCCTCTTGTAATAGGTGAGCTGATATAGGCTATCAGCATGTGTTCTCTCCAGGGAAGTCCTCCTGAGACTTGTAAATGAAAGGATCATTTCTGTCAAACCCAATAATGTCTTTTTTCATTTCACACTGAAATTCCGCTTTGACATTATACTTCTTTCTTATGCAAATTGTAGTTATTGGCTTTGTACTGCAGTTATTTCTCCATAGATAATGGTAGTAAATTTTATAGAAATGTAGGCTTGGGTAGAACTTCCTAAGTGCTCTTACCACATTTTGGCAAGTAGAAATCTCTCCCTCCAGGCTTGCTCAAGGATAACCAAGACGAAATAGCAGGAGACAAAACTCAGTCAAATCTGAAAAAAAAACAAAAAACAAAAACCAACTAGGGGTAGGGCAGTATTGAATTTGTCGCCTTCTCAACTAAATAACAGATTCAAATGTTGAATATGTCTGCAAGGAATTCTACTGAATTTTTTGGTGCATAAATGTGGCCACTATCTGCTCCACGTACCAATAAATTCCTGAACAATGCAGTGGGAGTTCATTCTAGTGTAGGATTGAGTTGGGAGAACCAAACAGATAATTTAACATTGCTTTTTTCCCCTCACTGATGTAGTTCTGAATTTGAGAAATTAATCCTTGGGAGTACAATGAGAGATGTAAGCCAAATTTTGCTACTGACTCATTCTAGTACATAATAGCTCAGAATTAGGTTTAAGATAGACATAGATGACTTGTATAGGAGAAAAGCAAAATTGTATTTGTGAAAGTGACTGAAATTCCATGTGGATTATTAGAGTTTTGTTTAAAAACAAATTAATAAACACCAACCTAATTACCTTTCCAACTAACAAACCAATCAGACAATAAACAACCAAGCAAGCTTAGCAGGATTTTGCACTTATGTTTGTTAGCTGTACTCTTTGAGGGGAGAAAGGAGCTCACTTCAATTCATTCTTGTGTTTTAGGTATGTAGGGAGGCTCATTTATTTACTATCTCTGTTCTGTTTATGTGACTGTCATATAAGTAATGTGCACGGATTGTGCCACCGGAGCTCCTGTTTATGTGACTGCAGGCTTTATTAGACCCTAATACGAAGTGGAAGTTCTCTTACCCTGAAGAAATCCCTGCCTTTCTCTCCTCTTGTTTTTCAGATCCTAAGTCTTAAAACAAAAATTTGAACTCCTCCAAGTCAGCATCCTCTCTTCTCCATGTAATTTTCTAAAAATAAAGTAGGACGTACATGGCCATAGATCATAGTAACATTAATAGTGTATATTGCAAATTCATTAGAATTCTGTTTAATATTATGTGATTTCTTCTGATATTAGGGTACCTTTAAAAATTTGAAGAGTATGTTAAGCTTGAGACTCCTGAAGATGTTGGCTAACTTGCCTAAGCAGTGTCAGATTTGGCCAGCTCTACATTACAGACTTATTTATCTGAACTCTGAATGTTGGAAGCATCTAAATAGAAGACATATGACTGCTTCACCACTGAAACAATAAAACTCTCCTTAATTCTGAATTGTAAACTTGTGTGTTTTTTATACTGTAGAATTAAATTGTGAGAGTTATTAACCCAGAGGCCTGAATCCCTTCTGAATAACTCTGCTTCATGCTGTTTCATGTTTTATGCAGATTGTTTTTGCTAGAATTGCCATTGCCAGACTACATTAAGCATTAATGCACTTAGAAAAAAATTTGATGATAAAAATTACTGTTAATATCATCATGTCTATGTATAAATTTAAGAAATGTATTTTAACATTTTAAAAAGATATAAGGAGGAGAATAAAAATAAATGATAATAAGAAAGAAAATTATTATTTTTAGTCTAAATATAGAACCATTTGAGGTCTGGTTTTAATATTTAAGCTAGTCTTTTACAATCAGATTCATGTTGGAGTTACTCTTCACTTCCCTTTAAAATGAGCATAGATGCTAGTCAGTCTCTTAAAGTTAGATTCTTCTATAGAAATTAGTGTTTAGTACTTATAAAAATTTCTCAAGTAAATCAAATAATAATAATTATTGTTACACAATATTATATACTGTATATATTTATAATATAATATGGTTGTAAAGAGTATATTCTTATATGCCTTGCGCTTTTATATTTTCTAAATTTGATTTAGAATAGACTGAATCCTGACATTGAAAGATTTCTTACTTAAATTTGAAATTTCCCTAGGAGTTTTATAAATATAATTTGAGCTCTTTAAATATTTTTGTCTTAAATATAGAGGCTATCATTAAAAAGTTACGTAATAAAAATAGACTTTTTATTTTTGCTAATTTTCTAGTATATATTACATATAACATTATATGCACTATTCTACTAATATATATGTGTATATATACATATGTATTTAAAATGAAGTGTCTGCTTTCATCTTTTACCATTCAGTCAAGAAAGTCAGTAATTAGAATAATCTGGGAGTATTTAAAGAAATTGGTAAAGGCTTATTAAATTAAATTTCAAGGTTTATCTCCAAGTGAATGTTTTGGGCTAAAAAGATACCAATGTAAAAATTAATGAAGAGGATGCTAGGTACATTGATTTCTTACTTTATCCTTGCCTTGTTTAACATTTGATAGCTATAGTCTGTCTTTAATATTTATCAACATGTTTCTGAAGATTTTATTGCTTTTGGTAGCTCTGGGTTTCTTATTTGGTATCAGTTTCCTTTAGCCTGTAAAGCTTCCTTTAAAATTTCTTGGAGTGCTGGGATAGCTCAGTGTGCTGAGTGCTCGTCTTACAGCCCCAGGGTCTAAGGATCGCATCCTGGCCCCAGACCCGGGCAGACCCATATGCTGAATTGGGGTATGCCTCCCGTGCAGGAGGCCTCTGGCCCAGTTCCTGCCCTGTGCAGCCCAGCACCCACATGTGGAATGAAACTATGCAAAAACACTAATGATGTGCAACTATGGAGATGGCTCTGGGCCCTCACCCTTCTCTCTGTCAATCTCTGTCTCTGTCTCTTTCTCTCTCTCTGGCTCTTTCTCTCTGTCAAAACAATAAAAATAAATCTTTAAAAATATTTCTTTTACTTCAGATTCTCTGGTAATAAATTCTATCACTTTTTTAAAGATCTAAGACACCTTCATCTTTTAAGGATAATTTTATTGTATCTAAATGTTTATTTTTGTTTAACACCTTAAAGTTGTTAAACTGTTGTCTTCATACCTGCATTGTTCATGATGAGAAATTTGTTTACTTTTCATTTATTTATTTATTCATATTGTTAAATTTATTGGGGTGACATTGGTTAGTAAAAATTACGTAGGTTCCGGGTTACAATTCTACATTACATCGCCTATGTGTTGCATTGTCTGCTCACCACCCAGAATCAGTTCTCTGGTGATGGAAGGAGCACGCACTTCTTCACATAAAGACAAGACAAGAAAAAGGAAACCAGACTAACATGGGGTTTTAAATCTGCAACACTGAAAACCATAAAACAATGCAATTAATTTATAGATTTCTGTGCTAAAAGACTAGGAGTAAAGAGAAAAGCTTAAAAGTATCCAGATTAAGTAGCTAGGGTATGTAATACCCTAGGTATACATAGTGTCATTTTGTTCTGGATACTTTTTTTTTTTTAAGATTTATTTTATTGGTTTTTGACAGAGAGAAACAGAGAGAGACAGAGAGAAGGGGGAGGGCCCAGAGCACTCTCCATAGTTGACATTAGTTTTCCATATAGTTTCACTCCACAGGTGGGCACTGGGCTGCACAGGGCAGGAACTGGGCTGGGAACCTCCCACATAGGTCTTGGCAAGAACTGAACTGGGGGCACTCCCCAGTTCAGCATATGGGCCTGCACGGGCCGGGGCCGGTATTCAATTCTCGGTCCCCGGGGCTTCAAAGCGAGCGCTTTACCCGCTGAACCATCCCAGCTCTCCCTGGATACTGTTATATTAAGTGATCTGTCTCTGATGTGTTAACGTATGGTTTTCTTCATATTATCCTGCTTAAAATAAATATGTTTTTGATATGTAGGTTGAATTTTTCCACCATATGTGAGACATATTCAGTCACTAGTTCTTCAAATATATTTTTCTATTCCCATATTCTTTTCTGAGCTTCACTTGTGTTGTTGTTTATATCAGTAGTTATTCATTTTATTGCTGAGTAGTGTTCTATTGTATAGATGTAGAACAATCGGTAGCCATCACTGGTTGATACATATTTGGTTTTTGTTTTTCCATTTTTGGCTATTGTAAATAAACCAACTGAAATGTGGGAAAACAACTGACACATGTCTTGCAGTTAAAAAAAGAAAAAAATGAAATCATTGGCTTATAAAGTATTTGACCCACCAAATTACATATGATTCATTATCAAAATACTTTAACATGAAAATTAAAGTATCTTTTGTATATGTTACTTTGAAAGTGTTTTATTGTGGTGGATTAGATTCACAGTCAAGGGCATGCTTTCTAACTTTTGTTCAGCTTTCAAACAATATTCTAAGAAATGTAATTTAGTAATGTATGGATTTTTGTTAATTCACTAGAAGTTAGCTGCATATGTGGGTTTAGTATACTTCGGTGATTTTGTTTTTTGTTTGTTAGAGAATTGTAGAACTCAAGTTTTTGTTTTTGTTTTCTTCAGAATTTTCAAGGTGCAGAGGTTAAAATAACTTACTAACTTTTATTTCTACAGTGATTTTTTCTTCTCCCAAGAATGGAGAGTCTCTTGCCCTCTGTGACTCCTAGTCACAGTGAGGATAATGAATGTGGCTTTCACAGTCATCCTGAGGGAGCTGACGCCGTAAAGACATTTGTAGTCATGCAGTCTGTAGATTCAGCTTGTAGGTTTGTCAAAAAGTAAAAAAAACAACTTCATTAAGCTCCTCAGCCATAGTAGTAAAGCCAGCAGTCTTTCTCTAGTTTCAAATAAAAAATTGTAGGGCTTTTAATAATGTATGTTAGCTTCATGGCATTGTTAAATTTATGGTTTGTAGAGCAGCTTCAGTTTTTTACAGTTAAATCACAGTAATCTGTGAATTCACTAGCCATCTCTGAATATTTAAAAATACATTCTCAACATTATACAATTAATCTACCCAAGGGATCTAGAATGAAATACACAAGATTTTCTTTTATTTCAAACAAATAATAAGTATATAATGAATTAATAGTTCATCTCTTTATAATTTAATACAGTTATGATGTAAAGTTGCCATAGATTATATTAAAATACTTCCTTCCTTCTCTCTTCACTGTCCCCTTATGCCCATACTTGTGCCATCTTGTAATACTGGTATTAAGAATGAGGACTTTTATGCACACTCATCTGCTTGGGGGTCAAATAGCAAATATACATTCTTATTACACAAATGATTAAACTGAAAACCAAGAATTATAAAATATCTATGTTTTTATTTTTATTTAAAAATTTTTTTTTATTTATGTATTTTTATTTTTGACAGAGAGGGAGAGAGAGAGAGAGAGAGAGAGGAAGAGATAGAGAGAGAACTGTACTGGGGGAGCTCCCAGTTCAGCATATGGTTCCACACGGGCTGGGGCCGGGATTCGATCCCTGGTCCCCGGTGCTGCAAAGTGAGCACTTAACCCACTGAGCCATCCCGGCTTCCCCTATGTTTTTATTTATAGTTAGAAATTGATCATCTAAATGCTACTGCTCTGAAGAGTTTTACTAAAAAAATAATATGCAATACTACCATCAGATTCATATATATTTGTAATGCTGTTAATTATCTTTTCCTGATTATATTTTCATAGAACAAATAAAGTGAGGTTATCTCAGGCTGTGGATAAAAAATATTTGCAAGACTTTTTGAATTAATATTGTTTATTGTTGATTGGCAAATAAGCCACATCATTCTATGCATTCCACCTTGCTTTGACAGTAAATAAACTTCATCACATATATTGATTGGCTGCTTTGTATCAATTACTAGTCAGTGGTCTGAAAATGTAGGTTTGTCCTCCCGGTACTCACAGCTGACAAGTAGAAAAAAGATATACACATAAACAAATGCAATATAGTACAATGAATGCATAAATATTTATTCAGTTTATATAGCAGTAAGGAACAGGGAATATTCTACTCTTATTTATGATTATCAAATAAAAAGAGAAATTAAATGACCTTTGACAGAGTTTTGAAGGTCTCAAAGAAGATAAGGAAGAGAAAGATTCCTGGCAGAGGGAACAAATACAGAAGGTTTCAAGGTGGGAAAAAGCTATGCTGTGTTTGAGAAAATATTATTAAATCTCTGGATTATAGAGTGAGAGAGAAGCAACAAGACAGAAGGCAGACTGAGAGGTGGGGAAATCAAGAAAGGCTTTATGACCCAGCTAAACTTAGTTTCAGTGAGATCCACGACACATAATGAATTTTAGATAATTTAACCTGAGCATAAGGGAAGCCTGGATGGCTCAGCAGGTTAAGCACTAGCTTTGCAGCCTCAGGGTTCAAGGAACAAATCCAGGCCCTGGCCTATGTGAACCCATAAGCTGAAGTGGGGTGTAGGTGTCATTTCAGTTCTCGAGGGGGCGAGCTTCCCATTAGGTAGGCCCCCAGTTCAGCCCCCAGTTCGCAGGGGTATGCCTCCCATGAGGAAGGCCTTCCCAGCCCTGTTCCTACCCTGCACAGCCCTGTCCACCTGTGTGGAACCAAAATATGTTGAAAACTGATGATGAACAACTAACTATGGAGACTGCTCTGGGCTCTCCCCCTTCTCTCTATCTCTCTCTGTCTCTGTCTCTCTCTCTGTCAAAAACAATAAAATTAATCTTAAAAAAAAAGAAAAATCTGAGCCTAAAGGGCAGAGCTAAAGAAAAGGTGGCTGAGTAGCAGGCATTGAAGATCTTGGCATGAGATGACAAGGTCTGTTTTAGTGTAGTGGCAATGGTGATGGAAGGATGGATCAGAACCAGCAGATATGTTTCAGATGATTTGTATCATATGGGGATGTGGAGTAGATAGGGAAGGCCTATTATGAGTCTCAAAAATTTGCATGATATATGGGGTAGGGATGTCAAAGTGGCTTCTGAGAGGAATTTCTAGGTCTTGCTTATACTACCCTGTCTTTGGAGAGAAGCTACGACAACCATAGTAAGTTTGGATGATCCCAGTTTATGCCTGTTGTTGTAAATACTGATTAGTAACTGATAAGGTGTACAGTCACATTACCTATGATAGATTTCTAAGCTAAAAAGAAAACTTTTTCTGTATTTTATTCCTTGGAAGGATCTTACTTTGGAATTCACCTGTTTATCTTCTAAAAGTCCATAGACGGTAGCTTCTAAATTTAGCTATCTTTGTTTTTATTCTCTGTACCCAAGACCACCCCACCTCTTGATGTCAAACCATTGAGGTCCTATTCTCCAAAGCCACTGTCAGATTCCTACCATATCATATTATATTATTGTAACATATATAAAATTGTTTTCCTATGGATCCACTTTCCCTGGTAGATTGTCACTTATTGAGTAAAGGAACGTTTTTTTTTTAAATTCACTGGCAGCTGTAACTACTTGTAACACAGTAAATGTTCAACATATGTATTTTTATCTTAAATGTCCATTCTTTGGTTTTATGTATGAGTATTATGATTTTAAAATTTTTGTGAAGTTGACATATGTTAAGGAGAATGTAGAAGTTTCCCTTAAATCTAGTCAAAGAAAGCTATTATAAGCCAAGGGGTTTGGTGAATATTTTAATTATCTGAAAATATTCCTGGGGATTTGAATACTATATTCTAGAATTTTCTCTATATTAAGTAGTTGTTTTGGAGATTTTAATGCCTATGACTTTTAGTTTTAATATCTTCAAAATGACCTACATTTTTCACTACAAAGATTATTACAGTCATTGCAGTATAACAAACTTTTAGCCAATAATAAACCATGTAAACAGAGGTGGTCCTGTAAGATTATAATTGAGCTGAAAAATGCATATCACCTAGTGACTTTCTAGCTGTCCTGACATTGTAGTGTAATGCATTATTCACATGTTTGTGGTGACGCTGGTGTAAAAACACCTACTGCACTGTTAGCCTTATAAAAACATAGCATACCGGTATATAATTATGTACAGTACACAACACTTGAAAATGATCATAAATAACTACTTTACTGGTTTCTGTATTTACTACACCATACTTTTTATCATTATTTTAGAGTGAATTCTTTACTTATAAAAAAAAGTTTGCTTTAAAACAGTATGCTGTGTTACACTGGCAGCAGCCTTATATATTTCATGTTCATTGTATCTCTTGATTGGTTCATTTTCTCTTGTCACTGATTTAATCTTTTATTGTTTTATAAACTTAGTGTACCCTAAGTGTTCAGTGTTTACAAAGTCTATAGCAGTGTACAGTAATGTTCGAGTCCTTCACATTCATTCACTACTTGTACTCACTCACTGACTCACCCAGAACCACTTCCAGCCCTGCAAGTTCCATTCATAGGAAGTTCCCCATACAGGTGTATACCATTCTTTAAATCTTTTATACCATATTTTTACTGGAACTTTTCTGTGTTTAAATATAATTAGACACAAAAATATTTTCCTTCTTATAAGTGCCTATAGTATTCAGTACAGGATTTGTAGCCTAGGAGCAATAGGCTATATACCATACAGTCTAGGTGTATAAAGCCTGTATCTTCTAGGTTTGTGTAAGTGCACTCTGTGATGTTTGCACAATGGCAAGATCACCTAATGACTTGTTTCTTGGAATGCATGCTCTCATTAAGTGACACACACTTGCATTTCTGAATTTGGATCTGCTGACATAATAGATTGGTGCTTTGTGCAATGTGAAAAATATGCTCATATTTGTTGGTGTTATTTTATTACAGATATTATTTCACAAGTTTTGCAATGATAACATGTTCCTTTTGTAGTGGTCATTTTGCTGAATCATTGAGGTTTTTAAAGTAAACTTTCTAAGTTTAGAGAATGAAAGTATAACTATTAGAAGAAGAGGCTAGTGAGGAAAAAAAAGAACAACCAAAAACTTAGTTAAAAATAATAGTGCTAATAAATGCAGCTATGTACCTGCTGAAAATGAGTCAGTTTCTATAGCACTAACATGAAGTACACTTTAATTTCACTAAATCCTTATGAATTTTAATTTTCTTATATAGTACCTTGATTAAAAATAAATGATTTAAAAGTAAGGTGATATAAGTACTTTATGGTTTGTTGTTTTTTAAAAAGTCAGAAATCAGAATGAAAAAAGAAAATTGAAAAGAGAAATAAACGTATTCACCCAGAACTATTGAGTTCAGGTGTCCATAGAGAGAAGGATGATGGGTATAATTAGTCTAAAAGTCAGAGGGAGGACATGTTGATTTGATATATTGCAAGTGTATTATGTGTGTTTTCAGCATTGATTAACTCTTCAGAATGCACTCAGCAGGGAAATGAGAGCTGTGAAGTAAATATTAAAAAACTACTAGAGCATACTGTGCTCAAGAAAATCAATATACTAAAAAAAGACACTAAGGTAAATGTATACACACAAATATTAATATAGCTTAGTGATCTGAGAATAGACACTATTATTTATTTTTTTCTAACATTATATTTAAAATAGTATAATATTTATATATTCAAAGTATTATATTAGTGATTTATATATGCTTTATTTGTCTAACAACTTTCAAATATAATATTGGAAATAAAGTTATATGCCAGTTTCTTTGTAAAGCATATATATATCATAGTTGATATATATACTAAATATGTATGTATATATTTGACACATATACTAGATACACCATTACTAGATGTAAAAGCTAGATGTGTATATAGTCTCAATATATACACTAGATATATATAATATTTATATACTAGATATATATAATATATATAAAATTTACAAAGTGAAGTTGACAAATATTTATTTTGAATATTATATTTAAAAAATTTCTGAACAAATAAAACACATATAAAACACTAATATTATACCACTTTGAAAAATAATTTAAAAAAGTGAAAATCCATTCATCTTCTCACTTAATTCAGACCATTAGATTAGTCATATACACACATACATGAACCCACAAATTAACATGTTATTAATACTTGAGTTGAAGGCAGGGCAGTGTGGATAAAATATAAGAATTGGAGTTATGAGATAAAAAAAAGAAAATTATATCATCTTCATTAAAAAAACATTAAATTTTACATGCTAGAATAAAGGATAAAAATAAATTTATATGTACTTATATATGTGTCTATGAGATATGAAGTGGGAAAACTCAGCAAACAAGTCTAACCCCTATATTTGTGTTTCTGGTCTTGTGTATGTTTATAAGAGCTAAGAGTGAGCTGACCAGATAGACTGTTTTAAACAGGACAGAAAACAATGATACTGTTCCATTTCAAATGGTATGTCTTATCAGCCTAATCTCACTGGGCTAATTTCAAGGTACATAGTTAGTATTAGTAGAAATTCTTGGCATTAGCAGGAATTCTTTTTTTTCCCTCTAAAGTTTCCTAATTGGTCACCCCACCCCCACCACCATCACTGACAAATTGAGAAAAAATTGGGAAGTGCAGCCTTATGCTCACTGTTTTCCCTCCTTCAGCTCCTTTCTCACTTTTTAATTTAAAATATTAATATACTTTATTTTTTGAGCAGTTTTAGGTTTACAGAATAATTGAACAGTAAGTACAGAGAGCTCCCATATATTATATGGAAACTTCCACCCTCTTCTCCCAACTCCCTGCTCCCAGTTCCCCTATTATTAACATCTCACGTGAGTGCAGTACAGTTGTTACAAATGATGAGCCAATACTGATACATTATTATAAAATAAAGTCCACAGTTTACATTAGGATTTACTCTTTGTATTTTATGTCCTTGGGGCTTTGACAAATTACATATATCCACCATAACAGTAGCATACAGAATAGTTTCCCTGCCCTAGAAATCACCTGTGGTCCATCTATTCACCTCTCCCTTCTCCTGAACCTCTGGCACTACTGATCCTCTTATTGTCTGAATAGTCGTGCCTTCTCCAGAATGTTATATAGTTGGAATCATACAGTATGTAGCCATTTCAGATTGGCTTTTTTTTTTTTCAATTGGCCAAATGCATTTAAGGTTCTTCCATGTCTTCTTGTGGCTTGATAGCTCATTTCATTTCATTACCATATAGATGTAGCACAATTTGCTTATCTGTTCACCTTTGTTGCTTCCAAGTTTTAGCAGTTATGAATAAAAGTGCTATAAATATTTGTGTACACTTTTTGTGTGTGTGTGGATTTAGGTTTTAAACTCATTTTTAGTAAATACCAAGAAGCTCAACTGCTTCATGGTTAAAGATATAGTAAGAATATATTTAATTTTTTAAAAACTGTGCTGTCAAACTGTCACCTAAAGTAGCTGTATCATTTGTATTTCCACCAGCAATGACTGAGAGTTCCTGTTGCTCCACGTCCTCACCAGTATCTGGTGTTTCAGTGTTTTGAATTTTAAATGTGTAGTGATATAGCGTTGTTTTAATGTGCAATTCTCTAATGACATATAGTGTTGAGCATCTTTTCGTATGCTTATTTGCCACCTATAAATCTTTTTTAATGAAGTGTCTATTCAGATCCTTTGCCCATTTTTAGTGTCATTAGTAGGAATTCTTAACCCTGATCCTAATAGAGCTTGTGAAAGTCATTTGGCCAAAGTGAGTTAGTGAATATTGAATGGAACTTAATTCAAGGCCAATTAGTAAATCACACGAAGCTTAAGGCAAGTTTTTTGACTCCATTTCCAGCTATGACAATCTATTGAATATAATTTAAACCATGGAGTTTTTCTTAGTCAGAATGTTTCAGAATGTGGCTCTGTTTTACCTTCTTCGATTATGTTATTCACATCTTCCCATCCATTACAACTCACTTAACTAGCTAGTCCATTACATCTCCAAAAGTCATGATCATTACCATTGCTAGAACTTTACTCATGCTATTCCACTGGAAAGTAATGCTATTCTTTCTCATCTAACCAGACCAGTTTCTTGTTGATATAGATCATGACCTTCTACTTTCAAGGTTTTATAACTTCTGTAATAATGGATGAACATCCTTATAACTATTGTTATTTATATTATACCACATAACTTAGCATAATTAGTTTCTAATTATTTCATATCATTATGTCTTTCCTATCAACAATATTTTAACTTTTGAGTCTAATATAGACAAGTAAATTTGGCATATATTGTATAATACAATTAAATATATTTTATTAGTGATTAATGATAATTACCTGAAAGAGTATAAAATATTGATTGATATTATTATGAATGGAGAAACAAAAGAGTTATCAGCTAATTTACCTGTAATAAAGTTATAGTAGCTGGACCAAAAGTACTCTGGATGCTTACACATCCAATATCATTCTCTAAGATAGTGGTCAATGTAAAAGATATTCACTAACTTTTTAACTTAAAATAGTTATTGAGAATGAATTAGGTACCAATTGTTGAGTTAAACACTTTAGATAAAACTATAGCTCAACTCCTGATTTTAAATTTATTTGGGGATACAAGCCATTTAAGATTAGAATTTAGTGTGACTGAAGTATGAACAGTGCGTAGAATACGATGTAAACAGTTGGGACTGACTCAATCTTGGGGATTCAAGGAGACTTCTTAGTGGAAGAACATAGAACCACAATTTCTAAAGAAATAAATCTGAATTATGTATATACCAGATCTTAGAAAATACAAAAAGAGATCATAGAAAATTTACAGATTTGTCAGTAGTGTGACATAGCATATATACAGAATGACTAAAGGTGGAACAAAAAATAAAAAGGAGATAAAATGAGAAGAAATATCAGTTTCGACTGGACCTAATACTGGAAGATATTCACAGTTAGCATAATTTGGTAAATAGTTGCTCTTAACTAAGTATCTGAGAACAAGATAAGTGAAATATTGTTCATTTGATCGATTCTACAGTATGCCTAAGAGACAAGTACATTCATATGCTGCATGTTGACAAAGTCATATTTGTAATATCTTCTATACTTAAAATTTCCTCTGTATGATGGTTCTAAAATTTAAAAGTAATTCTTGTTTGTTTAAAAAATAAATAAATGTGCACAATAGCAAAGCTAAGTATTTCCTCCTGATATGGTTACATCATTCTAGCTAGGGGACATACTATTTGAAATGGGAAACGTTACTGTCCCATTGCTTCCAGCAAACAATTTTCAATGCCCTCACTATAACACAACTCATTTACTAGTATTGGCAATAATCACAGCGCCCAAAGTTGAAGCCCTGGTATGCCTTTTGTTTATCAACACATAAATTCAAATATCTACTAAGCATTAGCTAAAAGAACATTTTCTCTATTGAGCATATTAAAATAATTTTGGCTTAAATAATTTGAAGATAAAAAATTGAAAAAAAATTCTGCTTATCTTCTAAGATTTATCTGCAAAGTTCCTTTTCCCCTCAATCAATATTCATGTCTGAGACCATCACTGCAAGATGCCACATTGCCGTCCTTCCAAGAGATAGTCAATGGAGCCATTGTCAGGCCTACACAGCTCCTGGCTACTTCACAATGTCCTGAAATGATTTTCCTCTCAATAATGTGTTTCCAAAGATCTGACTGCCAGGTAATTAAAGCGAGTTAGATTCAAGAGCACCAAGAAATTAAAATTTGTTGTGGAAAACAAGCTTTAACTGTAACTTAGCTGTCTCAATGTTCCAAATCAAGTGCTGAAGTTTTCTCTTAAAACACTGATAAAATGCCAGCTATTCTCAGCACATTTTGCTAAAGTGAGTTTAATTACAATATAATTGAGTCCCGGCCCCCGCTATTGTGAACCCATTTGCTGAACTGGGGTGTGCCCCTAGTTCGGTTCTCACCAGGCCAGCTTCCCTTATGGGAGACACCCAGCTTGCAGGATCGTGCCTCTCATACAGGAAGTCCCTGGCTGGTTCCTGCCCAGTGTAGCCCTGTACACCCCTGTGGAATGAAACTATGCAGAAAACTAATGACCTGCAACTATGGAGATTGCTCTGGGCTTCCCCCATTCTCTCTGTCTCTCTCTCTGCAAAAAACAATAAAGCAAAAGTCTTTAAAAATTATAATATAAAGCTAAATTTCTATAATAGTGAGTAGTGAAACTCCTTAGAATATGCATGAAAATAATAAATGAATGTTCAAAAAAAAAATTGCTGAAAATCCTCCAAGTTTAAAATGTATTTCAAAGTTAATATTATATAAAATATTTGTCTTATTAGCAGTATTTGCTCATAATAGTTAAGATTAGATTAAAATTTTTAAACACACTTTTATTAGAAGAAAAGAATAAAACAATAACAAATAATTTTAAAAATCAGAAAACAGATGGGTTTAATTTAAGTACGAGATGCATTAAATGTAGCTTAAGAATGACTAAGGCAATGATGTTGCCACCATCTTAATTGTAAGATTCATATATCTCAATAAAAACAGATTTAAAGGACATGATAAAATACAAAAAGAAAATAAATTACGGCAACTATTTAACTGCCTAGTCAACAAGACACATTATATATAAAACACTTTGTCTTAACAATGAAAAGATCAAAATATGTGTTACAGTATTCACATGTTAATTAACCAATACTTAATTGCATGCCTTCCAGAGGAATAAATAGATTCATCATTCAAAAAATTAAAATAAAAAATATTCTTAATAACAAAAAAGAAAGTGTCTTCCACAGTTAAAGACAAAATTGAATTAATTTGGATTTAGAAATTCTTATTTTTTAGTCTATTATTACATCTAAATGTAATAATTTTAAAGAAAAATTTGAAATTCTCTGTATACGTGAAAAATAAACCAAACTAACATGTGAAAATATAAAAACAAAACAGTAACAAAAATGTGGCCTCCAAATTTTTTGGAATCTAATTAGGTTAAAAATAAGGTATTTTGAACTACAGTACTGAAAAAGCATAAATTTGAAAGAGGATGTCCCTTCTACAAATAGAACTACTTATAACTTTCATACTATACCTTTCAATAGGCATTGTAACTGTCAGGTCTTCAGTATACAGAACTTGCTATCAAGTAACAGTCAACTCTTCTAGAGAATTGAAAGTTAAACTATTTTGTGGGAAATGCAAAAGTTTCTATTTTTGAATATGGAAATATTGTTAATATTCTATAATTATTGCAATCAACCATCTTAGTAAATTATTTTTTTAATTTTCATAACATTTCTGTTGTTTCTTACAATTTCCCTCTGTTAATATCTGGAAATTCTGCAAATCATAACACATTTTTTGTGTGTCAAAACTTTCATGATAATATTATTTTAGAATTGTTTTCTTTTTTCTAACTATTGAAAATGCTACTTGTGTAATTTTGTTTTATTAAATCAAAAATAAATGTTAGGGATGCCAGGATAGCTCAGTAGGATGAATGCTTGCCTTGTAAACACAAGGTCCAGGGATCTAGTCCTTGTCCCGGTCCATGCACACACATATGCTGAACTGCGGAGCAACTGCTAACTGCGGGATGGCAGTGAAAGTTCTCACCTCCCATTCTAGAGGCCCTCAGTTGGATTCCTGCCCTGCACAGCCCCACATTCACCTATGTGAAATGAAACTATGTCATAACTAATGATACACAACTATGGAGACTGCTCAGGGCCCTCCCCCCATTTTTCTCTCCCTTTCTCTCAAACAATAAAATAAATCTTAAAAAAATTAATAAAAAAATAAATGTTAAATTAGTTTCTATGTATACATGGAAAATCAACCATTCCATATAGTTTCCACATGTATTTACATAGAGATAAGGAGATAGTTCTTATATTGTGTTTTCTTGTAATCTGTCATTATTTGTGTTATAGACCAGGGGTGGCCAACAAGTCGATTGCGGTCGACCGCTAGATCGCGAGGCCAATTTTGGTCGATCGTGGATCGCTCGCAATGTCTGGGGTGAAATTCCGTGTACCATGGACTTTGAAGCAATTGTAGAAGACAAAACTTTCTAGCAATAGTTTAATGCATTCTGGGAATTTGCCAAGGTCATAAATTCCTAGAATTCTGACAGCCTGACACTGTGATCTCCGCCCACCCAGACAATACATTTTGACTTATGTGTTACACTTGTCACCGGACGCAACTCGTGAACGCAACAGTTACGGCTCGATTCATCGAAGAACACAGTCAGTTAGCTTGAATATTTGGTAGTGTCATACGGTAGCTTCTTTTCTTTTGTATTAACAGTATTATTATCAATCAATATTATTTTTATCCTTGGTGACCACGTTGAGTTTCAATTTTTCTTCTGTTTAAAATGTAAGTACCTTTTCTTTGTTTTAAATTAAATTGCTTTTCTTACCTCTCTATTTACTTGATAAGTGAGCATTCTCGGCAACAGATCTCTAAACTGCGGTCATTACACTGAGACAAAAATAAGGGACAGTATTACAAATATATTAGGAATAACAATAATTCTATTTAAATTAAGAAGTCAGTATTGTAAACCGTAATAAATATATTGTAACTTTAACATACTTCTTGTAAATTTGAATATATCTATATTAGATTTTAATATACTTGTATTGTTGTCCCTGATCATAATATGCAGTATTGTTATTACTTCTCTCAATGTAACGGAGATAATTGCTGCAGTTCATGAGTTTTTTAATTTTCTAGGAAAATATTTAATTCAATATTTATTCTTTAAATTGTCATATTTCTTTGCATTTTAGTATACCCATGAACATGAGTAGTCAACCGAAAAAATCGTAAACTTATCACTTCAATGAAGAATGGGAACTCAATTACTTTTTTACAATGGTGAATGATAAATGTTGTTGTTTAATATGCCTTACCTCGGTAGCCATTGCTAAAAAGGGTAATCTGGAGAGACATTTTTTAGCTTTACATAACAAGTATCAAACAGATTATCCATCAAATTCTGAACTGAGAAAACATAAAGTTAGGGATCTTAAAACTCAATTAACAAATCAACAAAATGTTTTTAAAAAGCCAAGGTTGAAGTCACAAGCAGTAACTACTGCATCATTCAAAGTAAGCTATCTCTTAGCAAAACAATGTAAGCCATTTTCCGACGGTGAATTTGTAAAGGAAATTTTTTTGGAAATGTCAGATTCACTTTTTAACGATTTTAAGAACAAGAATGAAATTGTTGCTGCAATTCAAGATCTACAATTGTCTCGAAACACAGTGATGCGACGAATTGAAAGGACGAGTGGGAATGTAAAAGAGCAGTTATATAATGATATTAATAGATGTTCTTGTTTTTCTTTTCAGTGTGATGAATCGACAGATATAAGTGATACAGCACAATTACTTGTTTTCGTTCGTATGGTTTTTAAGGATTTTACATCTAAAGAAGAATTGTTGGGTATGATTTCTTTGAAGGAAAGGACTAGAGGTGTAGACATATTGAAAGCCTTTAAAAACTTGCTCAATGATTTGAAAGTACCACTTTTTAAATTAGTCTC
>PVKE010002887.1:0-77465 GCA_004027555.1 Craseonycteris thonglongyai
CAGCTTGATGGATAGGGAGAAGGTGCTAAATGTCTTGGCTAAAGCTCAAAATAGATTAATGTCAGCAATAATCTGAATGTATTATTCTCTTCCACCAATTGTCTTCATAAAGGAGTAATTGAAAAGGAAGCAGGTCATTGCATAGGGAGCAGATTTAAGAAAGAGAACAAGCTTTTTATTCTGTGCAGGTTTAAATAAAACTGGATGATACAATAGCATGAAGAAATCTCTGTTTTTACATTGCACATGAGTATAAATTTCACCTCCCCAAGTTGACTCTTTTAGGTCTAGCAATATTATCTGTTGGAGGTTTTTCTTCTCTTCTTTTTATTTGTTTTCTGGAAGAGTGAGTGTATAAAGTTAATGATGATGACATTATGAGGCATTGAGACATATAATATCTACTATGCCTTGGCTCAAGGTGGCTACATTTGGTACTATATGATGTTATCCCCAGCTGATTAATGAGAAGCAAGCACTGAACCCAAGAGTGACCACTTAAAGGTCATTCATATACTCTTGACTTTTTATCTGGCCTCAAATTATGGACAGGGACATTCATATTCTAACCTTATCTCCTATAACCTGGATTACTAATAGAAAGCATAAATTAGGCTTGGGTGTGATGCTCAAAAGATTTCTTAAGAAAAGTTGTGAAGGATTACCAGCTTTGTAATGGGTCAAGAACAAATTTAACATATCAGAGAGGAAACAATAGGAGTAAGCAGAAAAATCCAGGTAGAAGATAAAATAGGATGAGATACTTGTGTGAGCCACAGAGAATGTGAACAAGACCATGTGCAACCTAAAAATATAACATGAAACCAATTTTTAGAATATAAGCATACTTTGTTTTATTGCATTTTGCTTTGTTGCACTTTGCAGATAGTGTGTTTTTCACTATTTGAAGGTAAGACTCCCTACCAACAAAAATATGACTCACTAAAGGCTCAGATTATGGTTAGTAAGCTTTAGCAATGAAGTATTTTTTAGTTAAGGCATGTACATAGTTTTTTGAGACATAATGCTACTGCAAACCTCATAGACTATAGTATAGTGTAAGCATGACTTTTATGTGCACTGGGAAACCAAAATATTCATGTGACTTGTGTTATGGTCATATTCTCTGTATTATAATGGTCTGGAAAGGAAACCACAATATCTCTAAGGTATGTCTGTATGTCCCTGCTATCATCTTACTTTCGTATTTACGAATATAATAAAGGTTAAAGGCACAGGCTATGGGGACAAGCTTTTTGGTTTTAAATTCAATCTCACTGAAGTTGTGATCATTGGAAAGTTAACACTTTCAGGCCTCATTGTCATCACCCATAAACAAGATGGGGATAATAATATTATGAAGATTCAGTAAATTAATAAATAGAAAATACTCTCAGGAAAGTCCCTCAGTGTAATGCTCTTGATATTATTATTTTAATATTCCTAAGGCAATCAGTTGTGCTGAAAATCAAAGCTTCCTTTTCCAACATCAGCAGTGGTTCTATTAAAACACGTCACAATTGTAAGACGCTAAAAAGAAAAAATAAATAAAATAAACTGTATTTATCTGCTTAAAATATCTTCAAAACCTTTAGAAATAGAGAAGGGTGAGAGGTTCTTGGAGATGTAACTCTTTGAAGATATTTAAGCTCACAACAACATGATCAAAGATGAAAATAGTGTGTTAACTGGAGCTGAGTCTAGATTTCTATATGAGTGCTTTTCTATTACTACATGAATTATGGAACTTTCTACTCTTTTTTTTTTTAAAGATTTATTTATTGTTTTTGACAGAGAGAGAGAGAGAGAGAGAGATACAGAGTCAGAGACAGAGAGAAGGGGGAGGGCCCAGAACAGTCTCCATAGTTGCACATCATCGGTTTTTCCACATAGTTTCATTCCACAGGTGGGCGCGGGGCTGCACAGAGCAAAACTGGGCTGGGGTCTCGCCCCAGTGAGAACAGAACTGGGGGCACTCCCCAGTTTAGCACATGGGTCCACACGGGCCGGGGCTGAGATTTAATCCTTGGTCCCTGGGGCTGCAAAGTGAGCGCTTAACCCACTGAGCCATCCCGGCTTCCCCATACTTTCTACTCTTATCACCCCTTCTTCCACACATAACCCCTCTGATCCTACTTATCCCACACTATACCTAACTGTTTACTTTCAGAGCTTGGACACAGGTGGTCCAAGGTAGTGGTGAATGGGACTTGATCCAAGCTTGGACAATCCTTCCTTTTTCTGGATTTTAGATACCAGAAAGTGAGATTAGACTTTCTTTAGTTAACTATAATTACAATGTGTAAACCCATATAGTATAGGAAACCATGTGTTGCTTGGCAGACTGAGGTGAATGGAAAGCCAATCTTCAGCAAGACAAAAGAATGTCACAGAATCCTAGAGAGAAGCCACAATGGGAAAAGGAGAAAATGTGCTGATGGCAACTGAGTCCCTAGATGGAGCTGTTGTTGAAGTCTGGGTACCCCTGTTCTCAGTTTCCAGGAGCATCCCTGGGACGTTTTAAGTTATATGGTTTAAATGTTTGTATGCCCCAAATTCACATGTTGTAATCTTAGGCCCAAAGTGATAGTGTTAGGAAGTGGGGTTTTGGGGAGGAGATTAGGTCGTGAAGGTGGAGCCAACATAGAGGGGGCTAGTATTATAAAAGAGCTCCTTAACACCATCCACCATGCAACCCAGGAGAGGGACATCACCCAGCCATGCTGGCACCCTAGTCTATACTTCCAGCCTCCAGAAATGTGAGAAATAAATATCTGTTGTTTATAAGCAATGCAGTTTATGGCATTTTATTCTAGCAACCCAGATGTACCAAAACAAGTTATGCATTCATTCAAATTAGTTTGTGTTTAGCTTTATATACTCTCCAAAAAGGAAAATAAGTGGCAGATTGAACAATCAATCTAGGTTGTTCATTATATATATATATATATATATATATATATATATATATATATATATATATATATATACACACACATACATTTTTTGAAGAAAATTAAAGGTGGCAGGAAAAGCAGATGAGATATTTCTATACTCTGTGTGTTTACTGCAGAAAGATTCAAGAAAAGAGAAGATAGAGTCACGGGAAGAGGCTACTCTCTCAGAAGACATGTTCTTGGCATCAGATTATTAAAATAAACTCTTGCCTCATATGTTAGCAAGTTAATGAAAAGCAAGACACCTTTTAAGCCAGTATTTGATTTGGGGTGTGATGGGGAGTTTTACCCTAGTGCTTCAACTTCCAAAGCAATGTCTTCTGCAGTGAGGATAGCTAACTTTTGATGACCAATAGAAAATATTACTAGTGTTTAAGCTTAGATTACAGTGAATGCCAGACATAGTAACTGGGTACAAAGCACCATTAAAGGATTAAGAGTAATGGGAGAATTATCACTTTATAAACTTCTAGAATTATATTTTATTTCTCATAAATTATTAAATGTTTATGAAAATTGAAGAATTATGTCTCCTATGCTTATACACTGAATATTTAAGTATTCTTATTCACCTAGTTAACAAAATAAGCCAGTGTTCTTTAACAATGGTTTTCAATTTCTTTGGGGCAAAATTGTAATGAGATGATTAAGTAGTTATCAGATGCTGTTTTGCTCAATTACAAGTGCTTGCCACCACAAATGCTATAAAATATACATGCTCAGTGAATAAATATAATTATTATTTAACTTGTTACATTAAAAAGGTGATAGTGTTTATTCATTCCCTATTCAACATTTATTAACTTTGTTATAGGCAATATGTACTGGTTATGGGTGGGAAATACAGAGATGTGACTATGCAAATGATAATTTCTGCCCTAAAAGAGAAATTCAGGTGATAGTAAGATGTAGAAATAAAATTATCTCTCAAATGTCCCTCACTCAAAAATTCACAGCTGGGAACAGCAACTAGGCACCATCAACCGGCATTTTCTTTCATTTCAGGGCATCTACTCCTACTGCAGTTACTCTGCCAAAGCAGAACCACCTGAGGTTTGCAAAGCCAATCCTATTTGAAATATCGAAAGTTAATATCAGTACTATTTAAGAATATATTGTAAGCACGTTTTATTAAATGTCTATTAAGGACATGCCAGGATAGCTCAGTGGTTAAGCACTTTCCTCGCAATTGTGAGGTCTGGGGTTCAACTCCCAGCCCTGTCCCATGCAAACCCCATATACTGAACTTAGGCACAGGTGTTAAGCACTGAGATGGCAGCAAGGGTTTTCACCTCTCATGTGGGAGGCCCCTGGCTTGATTCCTGCCCTGTGCGACCTCACATCTACCCGTGTAGACTGAAAACATGGACCAGCTAATAATGTGCAACTGTGGAGACTGCTCTGGGCCCTCTTCCCTTTCTTTCTCTTTCTCTCTCTCTCTCTCTCTTTCTCTCTCTTGCTCTCTCCCCCTCTCCCTCTCCTTCTCCTTCCCCCTCCCCCTCTTTCTCTCTCTCACACTTGCTCTCAAACAATAAAATAAAATAAAACTGAAAAAAAAATCTATTAAGAAAGAGCTTAGGGTTCTATGTAGAGTAATGGAAAATACAAGTGCTGTCCAGAAGTATCCAGCCATGTAATATAAAAAAATACAGACATTTATGGCTGGATTTTTTCCAGACAGCCCTCGAATAATGTGAGTTTTGTTATAAACATTGGGCAGAGAATAAATATAAAAATTGGGTTGTTTGGGGAGTCTCAATTTCCTTAATGTGGTTAACCTTTGAAAAACTAACATTAAACTGCCTTGGAGAAGACTCCTTGGCCCTTGGATAGATGACCTCCTCAAACTCTTAGAAGCATATTTGCTAATAAAAGGATTGTGCTTAGTTTCTATTTTCTTATGATCCTATTCCACTATATATGAATACTGCGATGATCTTCCGTTTGCCGTATTTCTTCTACTTCTTTAATTTGATCTTGAAGAGAATGTTAGCTTTCAGCCTCCATAGATTCAGTCTCATTGCATTGGAATACAAACAAACAAAACAAAACAAAACAAAAAAATGAAGAAAGCCTACCCAATAAAAAAACCATCAAAATAATACTAAGTCTTGGAATATTTATAACATTATGCAATTTTACTGTAAAAGTTTCAGTGTTGCATAAATGGAAAATATATTTTAACACTGTAAAAATTGTTACTTTCAAACCATCAGACATTTCTTGGATTTAAATTAAATGTAAAAGAGAGAAGAATCTGAACTCTATTACCTTCATTTCAATAATGATAATAAAATGTATATTTGCATAATTCTTTACGGTTTTAGAAGGGTCTTGGTCCCCCATGGGTGACATTGGCGATAGAGGAGTTTGTGAACAGCTGGGGGAAGCAGGCTGAAAGAAGAGATGTGACCTATTCCAGATGCTGCAGGCTATAGGGATCAAGAGACTGAGTGAAATCTGGCATTGCACAAGGAAAGCATGAAGTCTAAGATGAAAGGGAATCAGGTAGAAACTCAACACCAGAGTAAATTGTGAAAGCCAGTGTTGTAAAAATAGCATACACTTGTGGATTAAGTGAAACGAGGAGGAAGACTTGCATTTTATTCATTTAAAAAGTCTTATTCCTATCGCTTTGCCTGTTTGGCTGCAAGTAATAAAGCATTTCTTCTTTATTTTTTCCTTCCTTAGATTTGTTAATTTTAATATCTGAAAACATTTCCTCAAACATAATTATTATAATGAAGTAACCAAACTTCAATCTTTAGTTCTAAATTTTACTTAGAAGTAAGTCCTCCTGAACATTAATGGCCATTTTTTTCAATTAAAAAAATTTTTCATATAGCTAACGTTCAATACTATATTAGTGTTAGGTATACACCATAGTTATTCAACATTTCTATACTTAAAGATGTGATTACCATAAGACCAGCAACCATCAGACATGGACCAGATCATCACGATATTGACTATACTCCCTATGCTGTACATTACACCTCCAAGACTTATTTGCTTTATTTTTTCAAAATCTGGACTTCTTATACCCCTTATTCTCCCCCCCCCTTTAAATGTTTTAATTATAGTTGACATTCAATATTATTTTATACTAATTTCAGGTATATAACATAGTGGTTAGACATTAATAGGATTTAAGAAGTGATCTTCCTGACTAGTCTAGTAATCACCTGACGCTATACATAATTATTACACTATTATTTACTATATTTCCCATGCCTATCTTATATCACCATGATTATTTTATAACTACCCACTTGTACTTTTTAATCCCTTTACCTGTTTCACCCTGGCCCCCAACCCACCTCTGATCTATCACCTGATAAACTTAGTACCCATCTGACACCATACCTAATTATTATATTATTGACTATAGTCTTTATGCTATAGCCCACATCCCCATGACTACTGTGTAACACACAATTCGTACTTAATCTCTTCCCTTTTATCACCCACACCCTCAATCTCCCTTCCATCTGGCAACAAAGTTCTCTGTATCTGTGAGTTTGTTGGTTTCATTTTGTTCTTTTGCATTCATATATAAGCAAAATCACATGGCATTTCTTTCTCTGTCTGACATACTCCACTCAACACAGTACCCTTCAGGTCCATCCATGATACTGTTGACGGCAAGAACCTATTCTCTTCCATGGACAAGCAAGATTCCATTCTATACATGTACCCTCTCCTCTTTATCCACTCATCCACTGATGGACATTCAGGTTCCCTTCATATCCTGGCCATTGTAAACAATGCTTCAATGAACACATGGACTTAAATGTCTCCTTGAAGTAATGTTTTGGCTTTTTTTGGGGATAAGTATCTATAAGTGAAATTAATGGGTCTTTGTCTCTTGTTATAGCCTTAGTTTCAAAGTCTATTTTGTGTAATATAAGTATTGATAACCTAACTCTTTATTTTTTGGTTCCCTTTTCATGAAATATCTTTTTACATTCCTTTACTTTCAGTCTGTGTGTGTTTTTTTAACCTGAAGTGAGTCTTTTGTAGGCAGCATATGTAAGGGTCTTAACCACTCTGCCAACCTATCTTTCAATTAGATGATTTAATCCATTTACATTTAAAATAATTGTGAATTAATTTGTAGCTATTGACATTTTATTATTCATATTTTCTTTTTATTTTTTTATCTGAAATATGTCCTTCTAACATTCCTTACTGTTGTTTTAGTGATAATGAACTCCTTTAGCTTTTTGTTGCCTGGGATACTCTTCACCTGTCCTCTGATTATAAACAATAACTTTGCTGGGTAGAATCATCTTGGTTACAACCTTGATTACAAGGTTACAACCTTGCTTTTAATCACTTGGAATATTTCATGCCAGTCCTTTCTGGCCTGCAATGTTTATGTTGAGAAATCAGCTGACAGTCTTATGGGAGCTGTTTTATAGGAAACAAACTGCTTTTCTCTTGATGCTTTTAAAGGTTTCTCTTTGTCTTTAATCTTTGGCATTTTAATTATGATGTGTCTTGGTATGGGCCTCTTCGCGTTCATCTTAATTGAGACTCTCTGTTTCCTTGGCTTGAACATTGATTTCCTCCAACAGGTTAGGGACATTTTTTTGTCATAATTTCTTCACATAGGCTTTAAGTTTCTTGCTCTCTCTCACCATCTTCAGATACCCTTATGATTCTAATACAGGTATGTTCAATGTTATCTCAGAGGCCTCTTAAACTACCCTTAATTTTATTTTATTCTTTTTTTCTGATTGGGTGTTTTTTGCTGCCTTATTTTCTAAGTCACCTACTCAATATTCTGCTTCATCTTATCTGCTGTTAATACCCTCTAAAGTAGTCTTTAATTATTGTGTTTTTCATTTCTGACTGGTCTTTTTTTGTTTGTTCATTTTCCTTCTCCATTTTTATGTTTCCTATTTATTTGCTGAAGCTATCCCAGCGATATCTGAATATCCTTACAACCACTGTTTTGAACTCTGTGTCTAGTATATTGCTTATCTCCATTTTGCTTACTTCTTTTTCAAAAGCTTTGTTCTTTGCTTTTCTTTGTGACATGTTTCTTTGTCTCCCTATTTTAACTGTCTTCCTCTGTTTGTTTCTACATATTAGGTAGAGCTGCTATGTCTCCAAGTATTAGTATATAGAGTGACCCTATATAATAGGTGTACTTTGGTGCCCAGTGGCACAGTCATCTTGGTCATATAAGCTAGGAGCTCCAGGTGTGTTCCCTGTGTGGGGTGTGTGTGCCCTCCTGTTGTAGCTGAGCCTTGGTTACTGTTTGTACTTGAGTAGAAGTTATTGATCCCCAGGCTAATCAGTGGTGAAGACTGGATGTGACTATAGTGAAGGAGCTGTTTTGCAGGGGTTGATCTATGGAGCAGGATTTGCTTTAGCTGGGCTCCGGTGCCTGCCCAGTTTGCCCTTTGAGTCTTTCACTTTTATAGGTGGCCAGGTGATTCTTTGGCTCAGTCCAAAGCCAGCCACTAGGCATGACAGTGCCAGGGCCTCCCAGAAAGGGCCTCACCTCTGGCCAAGTTAAGCTGTAATCTATGCCCTGCCTGGGGCCACCTGACATGAGCCACAAAGCAATCCACACATGGCTGCCAACTGAGCTGAACTTCACAGTGCTCGGAGTGGTCATGCTGTGACCCGAGGCTGGCTTTCACTATTTCAGGGTTTGGAGCTGTTTAGAAATAGGTACGGGGCATGCCAAAGACAGATATTGCTTGTTTTTGGTTTTTATGAACCTTTGAGAGATTTTGGGAAACTGCAGCATAAGCAAAGACAGACCATTTGTCTGGAGAAGCCATTGGTAGTGACTCATATACTTACAAGTTGGTAGGTCATGGTGTCAAGGAATTACTAGGGCGAGGCAGACTAAACGGGTTAGGCAAATTGATGGAGACTCAGATATTATGGCCACCTGTGTCTGTACACTGGGATGGGGTGCTCAACACAGAAACAACCGATTCTGCTAGCATGTCTATCTTCTAGCACCACTCGTTCCTCCCCATAGGTTCCTGGCACCTTTTAAGCTGCTGTGACAGTGCTGAAGCTCAGAGTCGGTGAGTCCATCAGTGGATAAATTTGTGTGAATACCCTTTATGAGGATTACATGGGTGTGCAGCCACCCTTCATCTCACTCAACTACATCTCTGTTAGTTTTCACAGCCCTCGATTTCTTAGCTGGGCAACCACGTGTGCGGTTGTGACCCCTTGCTTCTCTGGGGAGGAGGGCACCTCCACAGCTAAGATATCCCTCCCAATTTTTAATGGTCACATGTGAGGATGGGGACTAACCTGGTCTGCATCTCTGCCCCTCCTATCAGTCTCAAGGTGGCTTCTTCTGTATATCCTTAGAAGTAGAACTTGGTTCAGCTAGACTGCAGGTGAGTTTCAATGATGGTTGTTTTGTAGTTTAGTTATAATTTTGATATGTCATGAGAGAAGGTAAGCACAGCATTTACCTACTCCACCATCTTGACTGGAATCTAGAAAAACATTTTTAAACAATTTTTCTTATGTCCAAAATGCAGATGAGTAAATTGCAGCTCTGGCAGTTAAATGATTTACTCTAGGTCACACATAAAATTAAATAGTTATAGTTAAGTTCTACAAATATAAATAGTGTGCTTTTTACACTACAGTATTTTTATCCTTAAAAAGATTTTATGTAATTTATTTAATTACAACATACTGTTAAAATAATAAAAAGCATTAATTCTGACTGCACAGAAAAACTGCTGCACAATTAAGGAATATTTTAATAAACCTAAACATGCAGGATAGTAATACTATTATAACAGTATAGAGGAGTTTTATTAGTCTTAAGTTACCAACCCTTTTTCTAAGTTCTAAGCTGTACATTATTGAACAGTATTATTTTTTAGTTTTACCCTTGTGTTTATGTTGCATTTCTTTAAAATCACACATAAAGCTGAAAATAAAATAATCTCAGGATCATTTCCAGCGATATTCACATAGCGCAACACTGCAAATTATTTCAGCAAGATGAAAAAAAGATTAAGGCTTATAATATTTTACAATTCATCTTTCTTCATAATGACCTAGTTTATAGACAAAGATCCAGTCGATATACTGATATCAGGCCCAAAAGAAAATTGTACTCTCAAATTGGGTGCACCTATTCTTTTGTATACTTTGTAAGATGGGAAGTACCCAAAATTGAATAAACAGCTATTTGAAAACAGGCAGGGTGATTCCTGGTGTGACTACTGGACACCTGCTATTTGTGATCATTATCTGCATTAAAATTCACCACATGGCAAACTAAACAACTATGAATTATTTAGTTTTAATGAAATTTACCTTGTTAGAATGTTAGTAATCTCATTTAGAAAATAGAAACATGTAACACAAAGGCACCATCTGACTGAGAATTAACAGACTGATTCATATACACGTTTTCTTAGCTTGAAGATGTATTATCGATTTCCTAACAACTGCTTTTTGTGTGTAAAATGCATTTGACATTAGTATACAATGACTAAATGTTGCTTTTCAGATTCAAAAAATGTTTCAATATAAACAAAATGTGTAGAAATTTTCCCTGTAGACTTAAAAAGCAATGGATTATCAGATAGCTTTTACACGCGTATCTCAAAGAAAACAGAGACCTGTGACAAATACTGTAGCCGTTTTAACTTTTTACACCCATGATCCCTTTTTTCTGACATAACTTATATGTATGGTGGCTATGTGATTTCATTTTGGCCCACAAGACTTAAGGAGAATTCTTCTGGGTGGGACCTACTCAGCTAGAAAGCCCTCTGTACCTCCTTCTTCTTCCTGCCTTAAACTGGGAAGTGACACTGCCGTTTGGAGAAGGCTTCTTTCAGTGGGAGGCCAATGACCAAGACTTTAAATTGGTAGAGAAAAAAACACAGCAGGAACATGAGATATTGAGGATATCTTGAAGCCACTGAATCAACATGAAACTGTTCTCGGCATTCTTTGTGTAGAAGCATAAACTTCTTGTTTAATCTGGTGTTAACTGAATTCAGATTCACGGCCACTTTCCAGTCCAAATTATTCCTAACTATACTATGCACTCTCGAATTAAGGTGAATAAAAAACTGAAACAGGCACAACATATTTAGATTTGCATAAGTAAAAAGTGAAGTGGAGGTTTGACAAAATGGTAAGTAACTTTAACAGTGGATTTTGGTATCTGCAGGGGGACCTGGGACCAATCCCTCGCAGATACCAAATGACAACTTTAGTTTAGGAGGAAGCATAAGTTATACTTGGTTTGTAATTGCACAGGGGGAGTCAGCACCCTTACTCCCCACATTGTTCAAGGGTCAACTCTATTTTAAATTTAGAATGAATTATGTGTAACTGGATCTTTCAAAATACCATAATTCCAAGCAGTTTCTTTTGTACTTTTCCTCTAAAAATAGTTCTTTACTTTGCATCAAAATGTAGATACTCTTCAGAAAATTCTTTAAACTCTTGTTTAAAAATAACTTGTAAAAAACAATACATTTTCAATTAGACAATTTGGTGAGAGAGTTTATATTAGAAACATGCAAAAGTTATATATGTTTAAATAAGTTCCAAGCTGTGAATTAATTGGGGGGATAATGTTTTCTCAAGAGTAAATGGAGAAATTGTCTCCTCTGTATTAGAAAGAATGATTTCCAGAGAAATTTGCTGTTAGCTTAGAAACCCAGTGGGATAGCATTTCCCTTTTTTTTTTTTCCCCATCTGCCAGATACAACAAAAAAAGAACAAAAGAATAAGAAGGAACAGGATGGTCTTTGCAGTGACCTTGAGTGGCAGTAAGGCAAACAGGGTTATCACTTTAATTACCTTTAATATCCAAAAGTAGAGTAAGAGATCCCCTCTTGAGACAAAGTTGCCAGCTACTGAAATGATGTTAGGTGAAATTCTGTTATGTCAAATGTCTTGCTGCATGATTTGAAGTTTTTATTAAGGAGTCCAGGAAGTTAGAGGCTTCTGAATAACATGTGATAGGCAATCCAAAAAGAAATGAAATCCAATGCTTATTTTTTTTCTTTTCAATTAAAAGCTGGCTTCCTTTAATGGCATCATCTTAGTATATCACAGTAGCTTTAATAACGTATCATACACTCACCACTTTTAATGATAAAAGAGAATACTGAAAGATAATATGAATAATGAACAACCAGGAATGAATGAATCTGCTATACTTCACCTTATTCACACATTTCCTTAAAGGTTTCAAAGAGCTACAAACAATTCACCTTGTGAACCTCTAAATTCTCATTTCACAATCTTTCCCTTGACTGGTTCTAATAAAGAATGGAATCCTTGACTCTCCACTCTTGACTCTTGTATCTTTGAATTTTATCATCTGTTTCACCATCCAGAAATATGACTGATTAATGTAGTTGTATGTGAAGTGATTTTAACTCTATATTTTCATGGCACTTTGGTCCTTTGCATTTTAGCAGCGCTACATGTTCTAAGATATCCCTTCTGTATATTGACTTGAATTATCATTGTTTTGACTCGAACTCTTAAAGAGTACACATTTAAAAATCTATTCTTTGTGAAGTTAAATATGATTATCCTCTCTTCTGATATCAATTAATAAATAGATTAAACTGCAAGAGGTTCTCATAGTCTTCAAACAGAATAATAGCAGCTAAATTCCTTTTAAAATTATAATGGGCACATGGACTGCAAAACTTACAGAGGTCCTTCAGATAGAGCAGACTTTATCAATTTCTAGGTTATTTGTGTGTTTTCCTTTTGGAAATTTTTCTCCTGCAAAGAAAGCAAATGTCTGTTTGTGCTTCTAGTTCATAGGAGTAGGTACATAATCCAGTGTGGCTGATCTGAATATTTTCAGTGGGTGGCAATATGAAAAAATATCTCTTGCTACTAAGTTCTCAGGAGTTGAACAATGGAAGCCAGCATGAACTTGCGCAGTTATCCTGGCACTTAGAGAAGGTTCGCTTGAGAATAAAATCAGAAAAGAGCAAAATGGGGTCAAGAAGAAGAAAGATATATATTTGATGATACTGTTTTCTCTCATGGGTCCAGCCACTAATGGAGCAAGTTTTACTCCTTGGACTTTGCACTTATATGGGCCAACACACTTATTTTGCTTTAGCTAATTTGACTTTGGTTTCTATCATATGCAACCAAAATTAACATGAGAAATATACTGTCCTGTCTCCAATTTGAAAGGTAGTTGCTAGAGAAAATTTCAACCAACTAGGTAGTATGACCTGTTTTGATCCTGTATTTATCTGAAAATCAATAGTGAGTGGTGGGGAAAAAACTCCAATAAAATATTCCTCTATCAGTTGCAAAGTAATATAAAAATATCCTATTTATATCATTTGGGAAGATTGAAATGAGTTTGTAATAAAGAATATGATTTTATTTATGTGCTCATTACATTGTAGGTACTATGTAAGAATTGTCTTTAACTATAGTGTTCATGTAATTGTTATATATTTTTTTCTGTGATTAAGACATACTATTTATTTCTATAAATAAGGGATGCATACCATCCAGTTGTACTGAGAATGCTAGAGCTTATAACATGTAAGGAAGATACTCCTACATGTAAGGAAGATACTCCTACTTCACCTACAGACAAAGTGCAAACTTTTCATTATTATATAATGTAATATACACTTATTCTTTAATGAGTAGAATTTTAAAGAAGAAATTTCACATTTGACTTAGCATGTCTATCTATTAGACTGGTGACATCAGGTGATTTCTAAAACACTGCTTTCCAAAGGAGAATTAATATATCTCAGGGAATGTTCAGAATTATAAAATGAGATGCAGAAAAAAATACTGTTGACACTTGAACAACACACATTAAACTATATCCACTTACCGGTATACATGATTTTTTTTCAATAAATATTGAGCCTTCTATATATACTCCTGGGTTTTGCATCTGATAGCTAACTAACCACAGCTCAAAAGTAATATCTCTGACTCATGTTTGGGACTCTGCAGATGCACAGGGCCAACTGTAGGCACAGTTCTATGCCCTCATACATAAGAGATTGGGCATCAAAAGTTTTGGTGTTGACTGGGTCCTAAAACCATCCTCTGAAGATACTGAGGATACATTTTAGTTAAGGTTTTGAGAAGTCAAACATTATAATATGTGCTTGATTAAGATGGCAGAGTAGATAAATGCTGCACTCACCTCCTCTCATGACCATATCAAAATGACAACTAAACTACAGAACAACCATCATTGAGAATTACATGAAGTCTAGCTGTCCTAAAGTTCTACAACTAAGGACATGAAGAAGAAATCCACCTTGAGACTGGTAAAAGAAGCACAGATATAGAACAGGCTGGTTCTAATATGTATGCATGACCTTTAAAAATTGGGCTACGGAGGTTCCTCCCAGAAGAACCAGTGGTCTCAACCTCACACCAGGCTTCCCAGCCTAGAGTTCTAGTGCTGGGAAGAAAAGACCACAAAACTTTTTTTAAGATTTATTTTTATTGTTTTTGACAGAAAACAGAGAGAGAGAGAGAGAGAGAGGAGAAAGGGGGAGGGCCCAGAGCAGTTTCCATAGTTGCATGTCATTGGTTTTCTACATGGTTTCATTCCTCAGGTGGGCATGGGGCTGTACAGGGCAGGACTGGGACAGGGGCCTACCATATGGAGCTTGCCCCAGAGAGAACTGAACTGGGACACACCCTAGTTCAGCATATGGTCCTGCACAAGTCAGGGCTGGGAATCAATCATTTGACCCTGGGGCTACAATACAAGTGCTCAATGCACTGAGCCAGCCTGGCATTCCCTACAGCCCCCACAACATTTTACTGTGAAAATTAGCAGAGATTGTGGCTGAGTAAAGACAGCGGGTGGCTGCGGTCCCAGGTGCTCTTTTTAAAGGGCTTGTGCATGTACTTACTGAAGGACTCATTGGCTCTGAACTCTAGCATGGGCATTAGCTCAAAAGATACCAGGGACATACAAGAATGAACTCTCTTCTCTGGCTTTGGGTGAGGGCTGGAGAGGCAGCTCTTTCCCAGACAGAAGTGCTGGAAGGTGCCATTGTTTCTTTGTTGAGCCCTGCCCCCTCCAGGTATACAGATGCAGGCAGCTGCCATATCCGAGTCTCCATCAACCTAGCATACATTTTTGGTTTTCCCCACCTTGGTGATTCCCTAAGACCCTGCCCACTCAACTTTTGGGCCTACCTGAGCAGATTTCAATGATTTTTTCCATGTAAATGGGCTATCTTGGTTGATGCTGCCCATAAAACCCAAATAAGCAACATCTGTGTTCAGTCGTTTCCATAACTCTGGCTAAGCAGCTCTCAGCCCAGCACTAGTGACAGCTGGCCTCAGTTTATGGCTTGGTCTCTTGAGTTACCTCCAAGCCCAATGGGGGTGGTGGCTATTTGCATTACTTTACATCTCAGGCAACGTGGCCCAGGGCAGGGTATAGGCTACAGCTGAACTTGGTCTCTGAGAAGGTCTCTCCCAGGAGGTCCCAGAGCTGGCTGGCCCAGTAATCAGCTTCAAATTGATCTGGAGCATCACCTGGTTGCCTCCAAGGACAATAGGCCAAAAGGGCAGACTATGATAGCCCTATGGCTCTGTGAAAGCAAATCCTGGCCCACAGAATCAGCCTCTGCACAAGAGCTTCTCCATTGTAGCCACTACCAATTCTCACAAACAACCAGCACAAGGGTTACTTCTTCTTATAAATGAGCCAATAGCAACCAATGCTCAACTAAAACAGGATGGAACATACAACCCACATGAGAAATATACCTGGAGCACCTGGCTTAGGTTACCAGGGAGACTGTGGCACTGGATCCCACAGTACACCTACTATGTATAACCACTCTACTAATACTGAGAGAAATAGAATCTCTATGTGATACATAAAAACAAACAAAGAAAAGCAGCCAAAATGGGGAACCACAGAAACATGTCCCAAATAAAAGAACAGAACAAAGGTCAGAGAGAAAAAATATAACTAAACAAAATGGAGATAAGCGATCTACCAAATATAGAGTTTAAAACACTGATTATAAAATCATGTTAAATGATCTCAGGGACAACATCAACAAAGAAATAGAAAACATAAAAATGAAGATAGAAAACAAGAAGAACCAGTCAGAAATGAAGAATACAGTAACTAAAAAGAAAAATATGGTACATTAGAGGGCATCAGCATTAGATTAGATAAAACAAGGGATTAAATTAATGATTTAAAAAATAAGGCAGCAGAAAATACCCAAGCATGACAGCAAAACAAATAAACAAATAAACACAAAAAACAAACTAAAAAGTAAGGATAGTTTAAGAGACCTCTGGGACAACATCAAGCATACCAACATTCATGTACCAAAGCAAAGGAGTGAGAGTAAGGAATTGAAAACCTATATAAAGAAATAATGACAAAAACATCCCTAACCTGGTGAAGACTATAGATATTGTAGCCCAGAAAGCATAGAAAGTCCCAAACAATATGAATCCACAGAGGCTCACATCAAGGTACATCATAATGAAATGACAAAAGTTAAAGACAAAAGAGAGAATTCTAAAAGCAGCAAGAGAAAAGCAGTTACCTACCTATAAGGGAGCTCCCATAAGACCATCAGCTGATTTCTCAATGGAAGCGTTGCAGTTCAGAAGGAATGGGTACAACTTATTTAAAGTGATGAAAACCAAGACCTGACAACCAGGATTACCTAGCAAAACTATCGTTTAGAATTCAAAGATAGGTGAAGAGCTATCTAGACAAAAAAAAAAAAAAAGCTAAAGGAGTTCATTACCACCAAATCAAGAAGCCAGGACAGCTCAGTGGGTTGGGCGCTCACTTTGAAGCGCTGGGGACCGGGGATCGAATTCCGGCCCCGGCCCGTGCAGAACCATATGCTGAACTGGGAGCTCCCTCAGTTTAGTTCTCTCTTTGTCTCTGTCTCTGTATCTTTCTGTCTCTCTCTCACTCTCTCTGTCAAAAATAAATAAATAAAAAATATATTTAAAAATAAAGTTAAAAAAAAAAGTAATGTTAAAGGGACTTCTTTAAGAAGGAAAAAAATAAAAAAATACATGAATAATAAAATGGCAATAACTTTATAATTTATTAATAAGTTACTCAGAGACCCTGGATGACAGAGTCTTCACTATCCTGTAGATGCACTAATGTGAACACATGGCTTCTTCTAATGCAGAGGCCCATAAAAGGAGCTGTAGAAGAATTAACTCTACAGGACTATTCACTGCTTCAGTGACTTCACAAATAATGGGGTAGAATATATAATCACTCACGTGCCCCCTGCCAAAATAAAAGGAAGGGTGAATATTGGTGAAAACTAGTAATGCTTGCTATAGAATATATCTATTATATATACAGTGCATTTGTAGAATAATTTGTGAATATAAATTTTGTAAGAAATATTTGGAGAAATGTTCAAAAATTTTACTAGTATTATGTGTAGTAAGAATATTTGGAGATTGTTAAGTTCCTCTTACATTCTTTCTTATTATCCCACCTTTCCTTTTTCTTTCTTTCTTTCTTTCTTTTTTTCTTTCTTTCTTTATCTCTCTCTCTCTTTGTCTTTCTTTTTCTTTCTTTCTTTCTTTCTTTCTTTCTTCTCTTTCTTTCTTTCTTTTTTTCTTTCTTTCTTTCTTTCTTTCTCTTTCTTTCTTCTTTCCTTCCTTCCTTCCTTCCTTCCTTCCTTCCTTCCTTCCTTCCTTCCTTTCTTTCTTTCTTTCTTTTCTTTTCTGTCGCCAACTTCCATTTTCCTCTGTGATTGCTTTCGATTATAAGTGGTTTTTTCCTATATTTTCCAGGCTATTGACAATTTAATTTCTCCTAATCCTTCCTCTTTCCAGCTGCTGTCATGATTATTGATAGCTTGAACATAGCAACTAACAATTTTGTAGCAAGTTTTCTTAAGCACAAAGCATGAACAGAGTAAAATCAATGTTTTTCATGTCCATGCTATGTCAACAACTATCAAAATACGGTAAAGATGCCACTAAAATCTAGACATAGGGCATCAAGGTAGTTGATACTAATAGTACCCTTGACAAAATTAAATTCAGAGAAGTATATTCTCTATAAATTTGAGTAATGGAATCACCCAGTCTACAAGAGAATTTGATTTTTTTATTATACCACAGACGTGACTTCACTCTATTCTGTGACTAGTAAAATCATGTTTTAATAGTCAAGTCACCTCTTCAAATTCTTAAAAAAAATCCAACAAAAAATACATTTTAAGAGACAGAAATTTTCTACTGAATATTCTGAAGAAGATATTGATGTAATGATTATATTGAACATGTCATAGTGAAATTACTTTAAAGAGTCTCATTAGTTATTTCTATTTTCCAAGTCCTCTCCTTAGTTCCATCGGTAGTATTTTGTCCTAATTCTCCCTTCTCCACGAAGTACTGTCACTTCCCTATCAAAATTATCATCGAAAAACTCAAACTCTTGAATAACTAAGAAAAAGCAAAACAATACAATACAGCTTGTCAAAAGAATGAAAACACAAACAACGGAATGTAAGAAAGTATTTTTTGGAAAAAGAAACATATTTGATCAAGAACTATTATACAAAATATATAAAGACGTCTTAAAATTCTACAATAAGGTAACAAATAATCTGATTTAAGAAAATGGCCAAAGACCTAAACAAACATGTCATTAACGAAGATATACAAATGACAAATTAGCATATGTAAAGATTCTTCATACCATATATCACCAGGGAAACACAGATTAACACAACTAGGAAATATCACTACACACCTAATAGTGTGGCCAAAATTAAGAATACCACCAACACTGTATAATGAATAGGGTGAGGGACCACAGGAACTATCATACATTGCTGGTGGAGCTGCAAAATGGTATAGCTGTTTTAAAAGATAGTTTGGCAATATTTCACAAAACAAAAAATATTCTTACATATGACCCAGCAAATGGTCCCCTTGGCATTTACCCAAAGAGATGAAATTTTATGTCCACACAGAAATCTGCCAATAGAGTTTTTTAGCAGCTTAATTTATAATTGACAAAATTTGATAGTAAACAAGATGTCCTTTGATAGATAAACAAATACATAAATCATGGTACAACCAGACAAAATAATATTATTCAGTACTATAAAGAAAAGAACTATAAAACCATGAAAAGACCTGGTGGAAACTCAAATAAATATTATTAAGTGAAAGAAGCCAATCTGAAAAGATTATATACTATATGATTCCAACTATGACAGTCTAAAAAAGGCTAAACTATGGGAAGAGTGGTAAGATCATTGGTTGCAAGGAGCTGGGAATTAAACACAGAGGATTTTTTAGGGCTGTAAAAAATACTATAATGATTTATATGTGTCATTATATATTTATTCAAAGAGAACTGATGTGAATCAGCATGAAGCTCTAGCTAATATCATTGCCATGAGTAATAAACTCTCTGACCAAGTAGCCTCATCATATGTCTGGACACTCTTGAAACTGTGGCAGGATAACATATTAGCTTGTATACTGAGTAAAATTTCAGGTGCTGCATTGTTCCTAACATAGGTTAACACCAGAAGATTTATGAAACATTAGTTTCCAAAAACACATAAAAAAGAAATTATTTAAATAATTTATCATTGATATGCTGAAAATATAATTTATTATTAAATGAATATGGTGTTTAGAGTAAGGAAAATCAACTGTTATTAAGTAAAGACATTACTTAATAATGTATTATCTGCTATTAGTGATAAACACATAAAATTGATTTCTCCATACTATTGATAGCAATGCACAAAAAGTTTTATTCAGAAAAAGTTAGGAAACTTTAAAAATGGCATTCCATACAAGTTAATGATGACTCCACCTAACTAAAAAAATGATAATTTTGCTTAAACGCTCTCTTGACAATTTGATCTAAATCAAAAGGAAAGTTCCAAGGGTAAAGTTCAGCACTGAATCTTATAAGTGACAAATCTGTCTTGAAAGACTTGAGATGGTAAGAGAAATATGACCTGAGAAAATGAGCTTTTGAATTTTAGAGTTTGGTATATGGAAGTGAAATTCAGAAAAAAAATGCATAAAATAGATAAAAAGAAAGATAAGAAATATTTTTTATTGTTTTCTTTTCTTTTTCTTTTTCTTTTTTTTACAGAGAGAGAGAGACAGAGAGAAGGGGAGGGCCCAGAGCAGTCTCCATAGTTGATAGCATTAGTTTTCCATATAGTTTCACTCCACAGGTGGGCACGGGGCTGCGCAGGGCAAGAACTGGGCCTGGAGTCTCCCCGGCAAGAACTGAACCAGGGGCAAACCACAATTTCAGCATAGGGGTCCACCTGGGTTGGGGCCGGGATTTGATCCTCAGGCTCTGGGACAACAAAGCGAGTGTTTAACCCACTGAGCCATCCCAGCTTCCCCAAGATAAGAAATAATTTCGAATTGAAAAAGATACTTAGATAACTCCTAGTTTTAATGTTTCTTGTGACTTAAGTTTACATATAGAGTCCAGCAGAAGTAAACCCTTTTTAAAGTAGCATAGTGTGCTTGAATGTGATATTGTTATGGTAGAGAATTTTGTAATAAAAGATTTGGTATAGATTACCAGCTCATAAAAAAGGGGGTGTTACTTCTTCTGGACCCTGTATATTTCATAAGCAGTATATTCAAGAGTAATATATTAAGTTTACTATTTTTTTGCCTTTGAATTTATATTCAAAAGAATTGTGAATATAGAATATTTTCCTTGCGAATACTGGTCAAGACATTACTGTGAATAAATCTGGAACCCTCACTTTGATTATAAGCACATAACAAGAATAAAATATTTTTACACCATATAGATATCTCAGTGAAATAAATAAAAAACTGAAGCACACAGGTTTTAGGCAACAATAATAAAGTCTGATCCACAGTTCTATTAAGTTTGTTGATCAAAAGCTGGATGAAACAGTTGCGATTAACTCTACATACAGAGTAAGAGATACTAAACTATCCTGTAAGTGGCAGTGGGCAAAACCCACACCAAAGTCTTAAAATATTCACAAAACTAAATGTAAAAGAAATTATTAATATAATCACCTATGGCTGCTTCAGGAAAGCTGGAGGGAACAGAGATGTCCTCCCAACTGGGACCATCGTTAAACCATCTATATTCTAGTTAGTCATGTGACAGCCTTACAGGATGGGAGCTCTGAAACTGTAATATAAGGAATGATTCTAAACGTAGGATTCCAATTTGAATGGTGGAAACCATTAGACACAGAGGGGCGACCATGGGAAGTAGAAAATGAATGTGTGCACACATTCCCACAAATACTTATTCAAGATGAATTGTCATATCAAAGCCTAAAGTACAAAGTAAAGCTAATAACTTTAAAAATATTTAAATAACTACAAATGGGAGAATTCCCTTATGATGGTATGCAGAGAAAATAGCAGTCTTCTGAAAAGAACTTTAAAATTAGTCTCCTTAAACTATTCAAAGGTGTAAAGGAAGAAATAACATTCATGAATCACTAACAGGAAATTATGAAGCAAAACAGAAGTAGATATAAGTAAGGAATGAGATGAGATATAAAAGTACAAATTAGAGATTCTAGAAATTTAAATGTTATTTTTGAAAAAAAATGAACTAAATTTGAAAAATTTTGGATAAGCCACAGTAGAGAAAATTATTGAACTGTAAGGTAATAATGAAATAATGTCCAAAATGCAATATAGAGAAAAAGTTAAGAGAAATAAAAGATGGTTTTAGATTCTTCAACATATAAATAAGAGAAGTTTAAAAAAAAAAGAGAAAGAAAATAGTAGAGAGGCAACATTTAAAGAAATAATGCCAGAGTTGTATTCTTAATCAATGAAGATGTGAATCCTCAGATATAAAGCCAAAAATTATTAATTAGGATAAATAAAATAAGCACATGTCTAAATACATTGTAAAATTACCAAACCAGGATGAAAAGAATTATTAAAAGCTATCAGAGAAAAAACCAGAATGCGCACACAGGAATCATAATTATCGATAAAGTTCTTTCAACAGTAACAATAACTGCCTAAAGACCTTGGATTATCACTTTCATAGGCCTGAAAGAAAATTACAGCCAACCTTGACTCTTACACTAGATTAAACTTTCGTTTACAGGTGTGCATTATAACAATACATCAAATTTGAAACACTGAAATTTGCTTTAAACAAATACTTACAAAATTGATTATTAAAAGATAATGAAATGTGAACTCAGAAAGACGGTAATGTTGAAGCAAAAGGAACTTAAACCATTGGAGAAATGATTTATACTTTTTAAGAGATAGATTTAAAATGGTAAATAATAATAACATAAAATGTGCATGGGGGAGCCTAGAGAGAAATGTATGCAAAGACCATTTCTAATTCAGGGGGAAAATAATGTAAATAGCTTTATATTTTGATAGAAAAGTATAAAATTAAGCATGAATAAAGAGACATTGAATGGGATTGATTCAATACACATCTATTTAGTGCTTAATATGTACTAGTCAGGATCTTAAGTGCAGAGGAACTTCACCCAATATCCTTAGTTGGGAAAAATATGTGCAGTGTCAATTATTAATGTAATTAAATTTTTAAAGAATATTAAGATGTCCTTAATATTTGTATGATAGCTCCAGAGGTATGCACTGCCTGTCAAAACTTAAGGCCCTACTTTGACTTACTTGCTCAACTTCTGCACGCCCAGTAAATACAAGAGAAAAACTTGGGAGAATTTTTAGGATTGTACTGATTGTGGGCCACATTATTCCACCTCCACCCCCCTCCCTATCAAGCAAATTGAGAAGGGCTCCAAAGAAAGCACTTGCAAAGACATGGGATGCATTCTAAATGGACAAGATTGCATTTCTTCACTTGTCAATGCTTGTGCAGCTGCAGAACATCTACAGCACTCAGGTGCTGACACCAAGAGACTGATGAGAGCTATTCTGAGTCTAATGAAGAAAAATAAAAAGAAGTGTCCCTCATATGTACTCTGAGGTTTGGGTTACATTTAAATAAATGTCTGGTAACTTCTTCCAGTATGGAAAATTTTATAGAAATCCTTGCAATAGACCATTTTAAAAGGACTTATAGAAAACACAGTGCAGCATATTTAGGAAGAAGATAGGGCATTTCATGGCAGAACAAAGTGGAACTTTAGCTTCATATGAGATAATAAAGTCATGGGACTGGCAGAAAAGCACTTAGAAATCATGAATTTTATTTATCTTCTAATATATAATCATCCTCAGGTTTAATATTGCATTTATTTTCATTTGTAATAAAAGTCCCATTAGTACAATATTGTATATATTATATTGTATAAATGAATATAATGAAGTATTCTCATATACTTGAATTGACGAGTCAGTTATGTAACTAGCAACATGCTGCCAAATTCAGACCATATTTAGTTTACCATAAAGAATCTTAGGAAAGTGGAAGACAGAAGAGAGGTCATATGTCTGGGCATGAGAATTTCACAATTAAGTGAGGATATATGAAAGAGATGAGATGTGAACATTGCTATTTTACTAACAGCTGACTCAATGACTTCTGTCTATTACATATCATAAGGCATTCAACGCTTTCCTCATTATTCCTGTCAGAATGTAGATCAAGAAGCTGACCTTTCCCTCAATATAAGAATTCTACATTATCCCTCACATCAATCAACCAACAAACAAAATGGATAACTTAGATTAGTTTTGTTGGTTTAGATGAACATGGTTTAGCTCATGGAATTAACTCAAACCTTGCCAGACCTTTTGTTCACCAATTGTCAAAGAAACACAAGTATGCAAAGTGCTCAGCATCACTAATCATCAGGGAAATGCAAATCAAAATCATTATTTGGTATCACAACCAACATTTTAAATGGCTGTCACCAAAAAGACAAGAGAAAACAAGTATTAATGAGGATATAGAGAAAAGGGAAACCTTATTCACTGTTGGTGAAACTGTAATCTTGTGGAGCCACTATGCAACACATTATGAAGGTTCCTCCAAAAACTAAAAATACAATTACCATATCATAGGAGTATGAGAAGAAGAAGGGGAGCAAGGGGTTGAAGAACTATTTGAAAAAAATAATGACTGAAAACTTCCCTAAACTGGCAAAGGAAATAGACGTAAAAGCCTAGGAAGCAAAGAGAACCCCCAAATAACATGAACCTGAACAAGCGCACACCAAGATGCATTATAATTAAAATGGCAAAGGATAAACACAAATAGGGAATCCTAAAATCATCAAGAGAAAGATAACCCGTTTCTTATAAGAGAGTTCCAATAAGTCTGTCAGATGACTTCTAACAGAAACTTTGCAGGCCAAGGATTGGCAGGAAATATTCAAAGTGATGAATAACTGGCCTACAACCAAGACTAATCTACCCAGCAAGGCAATCATTTAAAATGATCAGATAAAGGGCTTTTCAGATAAGAGAAAGTTGAAAGAGTTCATCACCACTAAGTTATGTTATAAGAAATTTTAAAGGGGCTTCTTAAAAACATGGGTGGGGGGAAGCCGGGATGGCTCAGTGGGTTAAGTGCTCACTTTGTTGCACTGGGGACCGAGGATCGAATCCCGGCCCCGGCCCTGCCCATGCGGACCCACGTGCTGAACTGGGGAGTTCCCCCAGTTCAGTTCTCTCTCTGTCTCTGTCTCTGTCTCTGTATCTCTCTCTCACTCTCTCTCTCTCTGTCAAAAATAAATAAAAAATAAATCTTTAAAAAAAAAACATGGGGTGGGGGGATCAATAACAAAAAAGCAATTGCTAAGTACCTCTCAATAATTATTTTACATGTAAACAAACTAAATGTTCCCACCAAGACACAGAGTAGCCGAATAGATAAGAAAACAAAACTCATACATATGCTCTCTGTAAGAGACACACTTCAGGTTGAAAGACACACAAAGACTTAAATTAAAAGAATGGAATAAGATATTTAATGAGGATGAAAATGAACAAAAAGCTGGGGTAGCAATATATAGACAAAATAGACTTTAGAACACAGACTGCAATAGGAGACAAAGAGACATTACGTGATGATAAAGGAATTGATTTAACAAGAGGATGTAGCCCTTGTAAAAAATTATACATTCCACATAAGAGAACCTAAATATATAAAGAAAATATTGACCAACATAAAGAGAAAGATTGACAATAATACAATCAAAGCAGGAAATGCTTACACCTCATTGACATCAATAGACAGATCTTCTAGGAAAAAAGTCAACAAGGAAACAATGGCCTTAAATGACACACTAGATCAGATGGATTGAATAGATATGTTTAGAGCATGTTACCAAAAAAAACCCAGCAGAATGTACATTCTTTTCAAGTACACATAAAACATTTCCCAAGATAGACCACATGTTAGGCCACAAAACAAGTCTCAATAAATTTAAAAACTTTGAAATCATATCAAGCATCTTCTCCAACCACTATGGTATGAAACTAGAAATCAATTACCAGAAAAAAAACCTGAAAAACACACAAATATATGGAGGCCAAATAATATGCTACTAAACAATGAATGAGTAAACAATGAAATCAGGTAAAAAATCAAAAGATACCTTGTGACAAATGAAAATAATAACACAACAAAACAAAATCCAAGAGACACCAGGATAGCAGTCCTAAGAGGGAAAGTCAGCGATGCTGGCCTATCACCATCACCACCCCCCTCAAAAAACAAAGAACACAAAAGCTCAAATAAAGTCTAATTTTATACCAAAGGAACTAGAAAAAGAAAAGCAAAGAAAACCCAGAGTGAGTACAAGGAAAAAAATAATGAAGATCAGAGTGAAAATGAATGAAATAGAGGTAAATAAAACAATAACAAAAGACCAATAAAACCAAGAGCTGATTTATTTTTTAAAAAGGTAAACAGAATTGAGACCTTTAATCAGACTCATCAAGAGAAAAAGAGAGGACCCCAATAAATAAAATCAGAAATGAAAAATGAAAGGTGACAACAGATACCAAAGAAATACAATACAAATTTAAGAAAATACTTGTGTTGGATCTAAAGGACAACATCAATGAACAAACAAAATAGAAACAGGTCCACAGATACAGAAAACAAACTCATGTTTGCTAGATGGGAGGCGGGTTGAGGAGCTGGGAGAGAAAGGTGAGAAGTACAAATTGGTAGGTTACAAAAATAGTCATGATAGGTAAAGTAGGATTTGGAGAATATAGTCAATAACATTGTAAAAACGTTGAATAATGTCAGATAGGTACTAAACTTGTTGGTGGGGTCATTTTTTAAATTATATAATTTCTAACCACTATGCTATATACCTGAAACTGATATAAAATAATATTAAATGTTAATTTAATTTTAAAAATTGTCATGGGTTATAAAGCACAGCATAGAGGATATAGTCAATAATATTGTAATAACTATGCACAGTGTCATTTGGGTAATAGACTTACTGGAATTATTACTTTATGAGGTACATATAATACATGCTAATTACTGTGTTGTTTTATAAATCTAAAACTAATAATAAGAAATAAAATAAAATGCAAAGATTTTTAAGGGCAAAAAAGAGGAATTGTGATACATATATACAATATTAGTCAGCCATAAGAAAAAAAGAAAATTCTGTCATTTGAAAAAAAATTCAAATGTACAGAAATAGAGACTGGCAAAGAAAAAGTGGTTGTTGAGGGCTACAGAGTGGGAATAGAAGCTATAACATAAATAAAGTCTGAGGAGCTGATGTAAATTATGATGACCAGAATCGATAACACTCTACTGCAGTGGTCCCCAACCTTTATGGCACCAGAGATGGGTTTTGTGAAAGATAGTTTTTCAAGGGACCAGGAGAGTTGGGGGTGGGAGAAGACAGATTTGGGGTGATTCAAGTGCATTATACTTATTGTGCACTTTATTTCTCTTATGATTACATTGCAATATATAATGAAATAATTCTACGGCTCACCATAGTGCAGAATCAATGGGAGCCTTGAGATTGTTTTCCTGCAACTAGACAGTCCCATCTAGGGGTGATGAGAGACAGTGACACCTCAAGTGTGTTGCTCATGTCCAGTCTATGCCATAATCAAGTTTTGGGGGCTGTCAAACTGTAGAAAATCTTGCCTCACAAAGATAGGATGTTGGAAATGGAAGCCCACATTTCAGTGCTTTTGTGGCAATCACAGGATATTCTGCCTTGACTTTAACCCAGAACATGTAGAGATTTGAAGTTGTCTCAGACATACTTACAAGGCCACCAGCATTTGTGATCACAAGCAGTTGTTATGTAAGAAAAGTTTTTCCCTCTGTTTGTTTTGTTTTTTTGTAATTGAGTATTGGCCTAAGATTCATGCCTAATGCTATCTTTTTCTTAGAGATCCACTACTGCAGATGCTCTGCAGGAACACGTCACTGTTTTTCTATATTCAGAAAGCAACGAAAAGCACATTTCAAGTTTGGCAAATTCATGGTCTAACAGGGAAATGTTAGTTCTGGTCAAGGGGAAAGGAGACAGAGTTATAGGATAAGGTATTGTCAGATTATTTTGAATGTTTATGCAGAATAAGGCTTTTCTGAGATAGCTTTCTCAGAACGTCTTACTGCAAAGCCAATAAAATTTTAATTAACCTAATTTCTCTCATTCTGATTCTAAGCTCCCTAAGAAACTATCAACTTATGAAGCTCAATCAAATAGACTTCAAATATTTATGAATTCTCTGACGGTGATTTCTAGAATTGAATTTTTTCTCTTTGTTCTGATTTTTTGGTTTTCAAGCAGTTAGGCTATAGTGACAGAGTTAGTTGATTGTAAATGTGTTGGTGTACCTGTCAGGGTAAATGTTTTATTTTTCACTAAAATTTTGGTAATTTAGCAATCTGTTGTTTACCTTAGATTTTTGGATATTTTATTTAGCATGACACAGTTCTCTCTCTCAGGCCTCATCACCCATTCACTGACAAAATAAGCATCTGTGATCCTAAAATGATGTTACCAAATTGAGGGAATGTCTGTTGAGATCCAGAGCACTCAGAACAGTCTTCTGAGAGACAACACTGCTCCCACTTCCTGATTCACTCACTAATTTATACAATTCCTGTTTTATGATGGGGAAAAAAACAAACAAAACCTCACGAAGTCATATTTGAGGATATGTGGTTAGTAACAGAGCTACAGGGAATGTAACTAATATTGTATGGTGTCTCTACTACATGCCCTACACTGTTCCCTGTATCTTATGCAGATTGTTCTGTTTAATTCTTACATTTTCCTAATAGAGTTACATCACAGGTCCCACGAGAGAACAAAGAGATCATACCCACAGCTGGCACACAGTCTTCCCTGGGCACTTCTGAATGGGGTGCATATTGAAGTGTGGTTCATTTATTATCTGTAAGAGAATCAACTTGCATACTGAATAAACATATAGGTCCCTTCTCTACAATATACATCCACTACTACCCCCTCCCACACACACACACAATAGCCTTTCTGTACTCCCTCCCCCAACCAACAACAATAACAACAAAACTATGAAGTCAAAATCTCCAGGCTGAGACTCTGAAACCTGCACGACTAACAAGTAATCTCAGGTGTCTTCTGTACTTTTTGTAAACTTTGAAGTCTGACACCCACTACAATAATTGGCTATCCCTTCAGAGAAAGAACCAATGTGAAAAAGGAGTCATTGCCATATTGTCAGTTACCCTTTCCTCAGTTTTTCTTTGATTTTTTTGTTTTTCTTCTTTGTTTCTTACCATCATGCATAAGTTCAAATTTCTTTTAGTCAGTCCTGACTTATATATAGTCCCTTTGTGGTTATGATTCATACCAAACACTTCCAAATGGAACTGCAGCAAAATACATAAATTCTTGTAATTAAATCACAATCATAAAGAATATTACTCAACAGTAAAAAACTGTAACTACTTGCCCTAACATGCATTTCTTTCCATTTCCTATGCTGGAAGTAGATATAACTCTCAAGTGAACAGTTTCAGAAAATATCTGGATAGGATCTCAAGATGAACTTGAGCAATTGCAATGCAGTAATGATGACTATGACTTAAGGTTCTCTAGGGGCCAATCATAAAGCCATAAAAATGCTTAAATCCAAGAAAGTAAACAACAAAAACAAAAAGGGCAGGGGGACTGGTGAGGACTCTGCAATGAATAATGTAAGGTACATAAATAGTTTCAATTTTCATAAAATCAACATTAGAATCAAATCACTAAGGTTCAAACAGGACTGCCTAGTTTTGAATCATAAGAGCAATAAAAGGGCAGTTGAAGTTTCTCTATCTTTTCTCCACTTTTGTATATTAAAACCTGAAATAGTTAAGTTAATACAGTACAACAATTGGCATCTATCTGGTACATTGAATTTTTTTCACCAGATAATAATGAATTCAATTTTGTCTTCCACTGCACATGATTTACAGTTTCCATAGCTCTATGCATTGTTCTTTTGTCTCAGATCTCAAATAAGAAAGAGCATTGAACAATTATATAATACAAATTCCAAATTTTTCTAAAACTGTTCCATATTGCCATTTTCAGATGGTTTCTATGGTACCTTAAAATTAAATTGTTACAGTTTAAAAGTGTACAAGGGTAGTATGACAGTTCTATATCCTATGAAAGTAACTAAATGAACAATGATAATAGCTTCTTTAGGCCAGGAAAATGTACAATAGATTATGCTTTTTTACACATTACTGAAGGTAGACTGAAAAATAGTCTGTGTGATTTATTTATTTATTTTTTGGTTTCTGAAGCTCATTTAATTTGATGAATTGACACAAGCCTCAGACAGTTGCAGAAATGAAAAAAGGCTGGGGAGGTAGGTGTGTCCATAGGTGCAAAAGTCTGACCCTAAATCAAACCGTGAAGGACTCTGCAGGGGCACTGAGGCACAGAAGCAATTTCCTCTTTAGGACTGAGCATACAGTCCCTGTACTTCTCAGCCTTAAAGGATTTCTGGGACAAATAAAGCATTAATAATTATATGGTCTTTTCCATAACACAGATGCTGACATTTCAAATTCCAAAGGCTATCACTGAGAGCCTGGGAAAGAATGTGACAAGTTGAGTATGCAGACCTGCTAATGGAAGGGTAGTGCATGGCTGTGCTCTCAGTCTTGGTGGTAGTAGCTTTGACATATGATGGGGGGATGGATCATGAGAAACATGTAACTTATTGTTAAATGTCCTCAGAAACAGGAGATTTTTTTTTTAAGGTGCCCTAAGTAAGAGTAGGTGGGAGGCATCATTTCTTTTCCATCATTGTATTGCTTATGGGATGCAGAGCAAAAGAGTGCTCTGAAAACTTCCAGACCTTAAGACTCGTAGAATATCTATTACTCTGGCCATTCCTTTATCTTTCTTTTGATTTTCTCCATAGCCATTATTTTGACTCTGCTTCATGTTGCAGGAAGCTTCAATTGTTTCTTCATGCCTAAAATCAATCAATTTCCCTCTATGGTAGGACCAGATTCTGATTCCCTGGGAACCCCTTTGGTCTTGAGAAGAAATTGTTCCCCTTAAATTCTTTACTCTAAGAGAAGTCAGCCACTGCCTAAGAACAGTTTGACTCTCTTAAATAATAATAATAATAATAATAATAATAATAATAATAAAAAAATAAATAAACCTAAAAACAAAACATTCTTCCAAAGTCCAAGGGATAACAAAAAGAATATATGTGCATGTATTTAAGTTAACTAATAAATGTTGTTCTGCCTAGCTCTCTGAAGTTATAGATCCAGCCCCATCAAAATTTTGACTCACTGGGCTGTGACAGGTGTCACCTTAGCAGCCAACTCAGAGAAGCTTATATTCTTCCTTCTTGAAAGATACATTCAAAGAGTAAAGTTCCGAGAGAGAAGATAGCTGTTTATCTGTCTGGCTTGGGCTTATTTTGTAAGTCTCAACATTTCTGTTTTAGGATCACTTTTCCTTGAGTAACTGGCAAAGGATCTGGAGTGATTAGCATATTAAATGGAGAGTCTGGGTTCTTACTCGCAGGAATATGATCTACTCTGTTGCCTCAGTAAGAAAACCTTACTAGAGTGCAGTACAATATCCCTAAGCCCAGTGTGCATATGTGATAAAGGGTTCAGTGACTGGAGAGCATGGCTGAAGGTCAAACATTCTCTTCCTCTGCATGAGAGAACTTCTCATCAATACCTCTTTGGAGACATGAGGTCAGAATAGAATCAATGAATAGCTAAACAAACAAAGAGACAAAAAACAAAACAAAAACAGGACATCATTCTTGAGTTCTCTCTTTTCTTTACCCTCTTTTAACTCCATCTACACTTTCTACAAAACCAACTCATCCAGATATCACATAAGGTGTTCTAACACTTTAGATGCCATATAAGGTGTCCTGACTACTGTTCTCTCACCACCACATGTATATGATCCCAGCTTTTAACTGCTACCTTCTACTCCCATTCCTTTTGACAAAATCCATATTGCATTAACAGTAGCTAGTGATCTTCACACATAATTTATTTCTATCTGAGAACCACCCATGACCCACACTATTCCTGAAACCAGCCAAATTATAATTCATCCCACCTGTTAAAAACCTGCTTAAAACATTCTGCCCTCCTGCTCCATGTTAGAATGTTCCTCTGGGGCCTTCTGACATCTGCTATTTTCAAATAAAGGTTTTTGTTCATAGTGCCTAATAGATTTTCTTCCACACCATGTATAGAACATATGCTTGATATTTAGAATCAAATCACTATGCTTTTGATGATCTTCAATGTCACACTCTGGGTTCATTCGAAGTAACGTGGTGATCCCCCTTAATTTCAAATGTATTTCTGGCCTCTTTACAATAGTACATGTTAGTTTGCTTTTCAAATAGCCTTTTAATGTCTCTTTGCTGGGGACCCAAAGGCTATCTGGGAAAAGACTAGAAATCTTGGTCCTACCCATGTATGCAGATCCTCAGCAAATACCAAAAGCCATATTTCAAAATTCCATGTAGGTGGTGACTTTCCCCCATAACCACCACAGCTGACTCTGTCCCAGCTGACACCATCACTCATTTTGAATTACAACTATTGCCTCCTAAGTGGTATCCCTGCTTCCATAATAGCTTTTGCAATCTATTCATTTCATAGCAGTCAGATTATTCTCTTTAAAAACATAAAACAAACTGTGTCACTCCTCTACTTAAATCTCCAAGGCTTCACACCACAGTGTTTCCTGGAAACAAGGAGATCATTTTTTTTTTTTTTTTCTCTGCCCTTGATGTGCTCTCAGCATCCTTGTTCTCACATCCATCCAAGAACAGCTTCTTCCTTTCATTTGATTCAGGTCTCTGATTAAAAGACCCCTTATCTCCAGAAATACTGAATCTAACCTCTACCTCTGCCTTCAATCATTCTTTTCCACATTCACTTGTCCTATTTATTTAATTAATTCTTTAGAGTATGTATAAATATTTTATTCATTTCTATTTAATAGCTATCTCATACTAAGAATTTACGCTACACAGGGCTAACTCCGTGTTTGTCTTATCTACAGCACCTAGAACTGACCTGTCATAGTGAGTAATACATTTTTATAATTTTTACAACATCGAAGTTTGTCATTAAGTCTAATCTTTACTCTTGCAACAAGAATATGTACAATTTCTCTTCTCTGAGTCCCTTAGTGTGCAAAACCAGCTTTTTATGTTCTTATTTATGCTATGAATAAAATTTGCTCTCTTTTAATAAGTAAGCATTTTATTTTGTGATAATTAATTGTATTCCAGTTTATTTTTATTTACTCATTATTATCATTTTATTAATGTTATTATTACTATTATTAAAACTACTTTATAGAGCTTATAAGATGTCAGGAATTATTCTAAGAACTTAACAAACATTAGCTCATTTACTAACATCCTTGTGTGATTACATAGACATCATTATTATTTGCATTTTATATGCAAAGAAAGGGAGGCATGATGAGGATAAGTAGTAATCATGATTACAGAGCTTAGTGAATAGAAGAGCCAGGACTTAAATCCAAAATATACTTAGTCTGTCTCTAGAGTCCAAGCTCTTAAGTGAATAAATAGACCAAAACACAGAGATGGCAAAAACACATACACACACAAAAACATTTAAAATATTTTCTCATATATGTTTTTTTTTTTCAATGATACTCTTTTGAGAATTCATAATTTTTCAACAAAGAACATTCATTCCTTCAGAGGAAATAGAATGTGGTCATGGATGAAAGTGCTACTGATCATTCTGAATTTCAAACCTAGTATTTTGGGAATCTCAGTAATTACAATAATCTTAAACTGAGGCACTGCTGAGAAAAATATTTTTTCTAAATTCTCAAAGCTCATTTTCACTCAGGTCAGACATCAAAGAAATGTTCAGAGGCCAGTGTTTAAAAAAAAAATATTATTACATAAGAACATTCCCTTCCAAAGTGAAGCCTTCAGAAAATTTTATGTTGAGAGATGAGGATAGAAGAAAGAGACAAGAAGCTGAACATCAGAATCTAGGCCTATTGCCGTTAGCAATGTCCTATATTCTACAGAGTCCTGAGGTGTATAGAGGTAAGGGCTATGAAAGGTGTCTAGGCTGGTGGCCTGGATAGCAGTCCTTCAGAGCCTGCAGGTACTGCAGAGACTACAACATGATGCAGAAAAATAAGCTGAGATATCCTGGGCTTAGTGGGTAGGGCGGTTGTGGAATACCTGAAGAGAACTGGTGGATTAGAAAGGTTTGGGCTCATAATATAGGAACTACTAAGATAGATCTCCTGACAGGGGTCTCTGGCATGTGGCAACAAGCTACCCACAAGAAATAGGAAAGACCAGCAAACCTTGAGCGTACACCAGACCCTGAGTCAGAAAGAAGAGGTCATGGCAGAACCAGACCCTGCAAAGGTCTGTAAAGGTCAAGGACAGCAGTTGGATCAAATGCGTCTCTGGCTAAACACATTCATGCAAATTGTCCTCTTACATCCAACTTCAAGGAGGGTAAAGGCTAAACTTTATAGGAAGAAAATACCCCATTATGATTTTGAAGGTTGATTGTTTTTACCTTTCAATACATTTGTATTAGGAAGAGTTTAAGTTAATCTGAAAAGACCTGAAAGAACTTGGAAAAAAATTGGAAACAAGAGGAAACAAGAAAATTAGAGCTTCTTTTATAAGGAATAAAGAAAAATATTTTTGTTTGTTTGTTTACTTTTGGTTTTTGGTGTGCACAAAAGATGTAATGTATGCACCACTGAAGTTTTGTTATCTAACAGAAGTAAGATTAAGAATTCAGGAAGGAGATGTTAGTGAAAAGAAAAGGTTCCCCTGTGTATGATATTAAAAGAAACATTGAGTGCCTTTAGACACTGCAAAATATTACAGCAATTTTAAAAGATCAATATAAAGATAGCAGTCATGCATGTAAAATCTGATGTGCTGTATCAGCTATATGATCAAATTCCATTCCCATGTGAAAGAATATATTTGGAAAGCAATAAAAGTCTATAAATAGAAACAGACATTTCCATCCATAGGAGGGCCAAGGGAAAATTGATTCCAAGTTTTGAGATAGTGTTTATCTGCTACAGTCCTTTCCATATCTAATAAAATGGCAACATAAATGTCCTCATAAATTGCACATTTGGCTGACATATTAGTGAATATTTTTACAACTAAATCTCATCATTCAGATCTCTTTAAAGGGGACAGAATAGAACAAGGCATGTACAGTGCTCTTGTAATGGGTTAGTGGCAAAGAAGCACTGGATATCTTTTTTATGCTGCTTCAGAGAGAGTTTCATGAATAAAAATTGGCTCTTTTCCTAATTACTCTCCTGTAATCAGCTGCTTGGTGCAGCTCTATAAACTATAATCTACAAAAGACACAGCAGAGGTTAAGTGATTTTGTCCTACATCCAAGATAGCTTTCATATACCTGCATTGTTCCTTCAATGAATTGAGTCACTTGATTAAAATACATACTTTTATTGTGTCCCAGATATATTATCTAAGGTATTAATCTCCACTGCACCAAATTGAAATATGGAAGAAAAATGTCAACCGCACCAATGTGAACAATCGTAGAATTCTGTTTAGCCAACCACTTGTTATGTTTGGCCAGATGCATTGATAAAGGAAACAATGAAAAATAAATAAATAAATGAAAACCTTGAGTGTGGTATGGTGTTAAATTAAAATAATTTCATCCCCAATGGCTTTCTCTACATTCAAGTCAAAATGACTAGAGGAAAATCTACTTGAATTGGTGGTACACATATTTTTATTTATTACAGCACCCTAAGTAAAAGCTGCTATGTAAGGGCTCTAATCTTGGTGTACCTTAAAATATGATCAAATCTCTGTGTTACATATTTTTAAACTGTCATCCCAAAAAGCAGAATCACAGTGGTATCGTAGGACACTTGTTCTTCAACATGTTCAAAATGATGCAGCTTTACTCAAAAGCTGGCATAACCGTGGGCAATTGGACTTCATCATAAATGTGATATTGGTTAAGCTCTTGAATAAGGTTTCTGCTGTTGTCACCATAAAATAAATGATGGAGAGGTTTATGCTATTAAATTAACTAAATGTTGGTAATGCAGCACCTAACAGCTGCCTATTTGAATAGCATCTGTGTACCAGACTAAACTCTTGTCTTTCTTGTGATGTGTTTGCCATAGCTCATGCTTATATCAGCAGTCAAATCGTGCACATTAACCCAGTCAATTTATTGTTTTTCCCTGAGACATAGTGATTTCCAATGTAGCATTTTTATAATTGTTTTCTAGGCCTGAAGGCATAGCTAGACATTGGCAATGACTTTCTGGTAGCTTATTGTTTTCTCCTTGTAGGATTCACTGTTTCTGACTGGGTTAGCACTTTTTAACACTTTACTGTGTTATCCAGTACTCCAGGTCTCAAGTCACATTGAAGCCAAGAAGGAAAAAAACAAAACAAAAACAAAAAAAACATGATAAAATGCAGCTAAACTGTTTTGCTGACATCTTCCTGTCTCATTTCATTCACAGAGTGTGAAGCCCTGGAGTTTTACAACCATTTGAAATTCAAAGGCAAACGCTGAGAGCACACCCTCATGAGAATCAGCACCAATGAAAAAGTTTGTCAAAACTGCTTTGGCACTGAACCACTGTTTTTAGCACAAGCAGAAAGCTGACACCATTCATAGATAGCACATGGGCCAACCCCGAGGAAAGATGTCAGATGCAGTGAATTTCCTTCCTTGCAATTACTGTGTGATTTTGCCATGAAGTCTGGAAGAAATACCATTTTTCTTTGAAGGAGGTTCTGTGGCATCATTTTCTTTATCATGAGAGTTTTGGACTCTCACAATTTTTTTTTTAACTTTATCATGCATTTTGGAAGCCTGCTAGTGATTTTAAATTTCAAGAGAGAGAAGAAACTTGATTTATGTACTATGATTCATCCCTCTTAAATCTACTAATTGTATAAACTAAATCCTTTGAAGCATCCTCCAGACATATTTAATATTAATAAACACATTTAAAAGCCCCATGAACTAAGATTCTTTTACGCTTAATGATAAAACTATGACTAGTCCTCTTTTGCATGTCTATGATTCAAAATAAATTTAAGAACCGGGTAAACCTTGCATTTTTAACATTAAACTTGAATACACCAACTCTAACATCTCAGTAGACACACCATGGGCATCAATGGCAATCAACTACATTTCAATATTCATTATTTTCTATAATTTCTCCCTATATTGCTTTAAATAGTTGAAATTATGTATTGTATTTAGTACACATTTTTATCAATAAATTAATTCCTTTCAACATAATGTTAGCTTCCATCTTATCATAATTTGAGGAAAACATGATCATTGTCCAACTTATCAAAAGAAAATGACTTTCATTCACTCTTTATATCATATTATTCCTTCCTTTTGCTTAGGAGACTCTTTAATGTCTCTAATCATCCTTTTGGTTATTTTATATCTCCCCTCATTAAACTCCTAAGTTCTATCAGGGCAGGACCTTCTTGTAACATGTTCAAAGCTATGGGACAGATTAGAGCTAGACTAAGGAATTTATTATTGGGGTTAGACACTCTATAATTATGAAAACTGACAGAGGACTCTATGCAAGATTTAACTTCTGTGTTTACTGATAAGCTTGATATCTCTAAAGGCAAGCACAGCTGGCAACTGGAGAGGATATTTTTTTCCCCTGGTAGACAAGAATGAAGAAAGAGTAAAACACATGGGTTCAAAGTACAACACAGATGTTCCTCACCACCTTTTACATAGATTCCATAGGTAATTTGCAAGACAGGCCACTGCCACTCATCATAGATCTACCCACTCATGGTGTCCAAAACTCAGAGTTGCTGAAGGAAGACAACTGATGAGGAGTGAGGTGGGGTGGCTATAGGTTCAGATGCTGCCCCACATCTATAAGGTGAGATAACCAATCAGTGACAACACGTGCCAGCTGCCCCAGTGTTTGCAGCCCTGCATCAAACTTAAAAACATAAACATATAGCAGTTGCTTTACTTCTGTCTTTCAAATCTCATGCAAAGTGTCTTTGGTGGCCTGTGCAAACCCAAAACTGTACAACGAATAAATTATGAGAATTGCAGTTCCAGCTTAATTAAATTGGTAGAGTATAAATGCACCCCAGGCAGGTTGGGTAACTTACTCCAGTGATTCCAAGTCCGACCAATTGAGACGATCCTTTGGAAATATCACCTCAATAATATTACAACACAGGGGTTTGAAAGAGATGTTCTAATGAAACCTCCTGTAGTGAAGAAACAGGTTTTATACTGGGAAATTAACATCTATAGAGTTTGTACGAGTATATTTATCCCTTCTATTTTAAAATCCCTATACACACCAACACATAATCATTTAACAGCAGAGAGACTGAAGAGCATAAAGAATCAACTACAGCGCACAGGCAGGACTGGTGAGTGCTAATTACACTTGAAGTCAAAATACTAATATAATTTTTAAAGTAAAAGTAGCATAGTCTTTTAGAATTAGACATGGTGTTTCAAGTTATCAGATTGAATTTCCAGATAAGTAACTGAGAGCCAGAAATATGAATTGAGTAAACTCAAATCATTTGATTATGCAGCAATAATACAAAAACTAGGACTCTGTTTTCCAGAAATCTAATAAAATATAACTGGAATAAAATGAGAAAAGCAAATAAGGTTTTTCAATCAAACAAGGATTGCTTTCCTGGTTAAGTCTAACTCAACACATACATAATATCTATTTATACTTAATACCCAGAACACTCTTACTAACTTACATATATAATGGGTAAAGGGCATTTTACGTAAGAAATAAGCTTAAGGCATATCCCACCAAAGAATAAATCAATGTTCAAGAGGTAGACTCATAAGTTCAATAGCTTAAAAAAAATACAGTATGAATGATTAAGATTAAATCACTTCTCCCCACTTTCATCATTATGGTTTTCTTTCCATCTTCTTGAGTTTTTATTTATTTATTTTTATCAGCTTTCCCACTAGGAGAGATCATCACACAAAGGCCTTCACTTCCCCACCTTTCAGGTGAATCTCAATGGGGAGAGGTGGAACAATTCAGAATGTCTGAGACAGAAGTGGAGAGTGGGAGAAGCTGTGGGCCATAACTTTTCTGCTCCTATGAGTTGGCTGCACAGAGCAGACGTGATTTTTGTTGTGAGTTATGGCAAAGGTGGAGCCTGAGAAAAGTACCTGCCATTCTTCCTCAGCTACCAGGTTGTATAGAAGGGGATTGTCAGTTGAGCAAGCTTGCCTTATGGGTCAACATTGTGAGGAAAAAGTGGCCTTGTAATGAACATTGTAGGGCAAACTTGAAGTCTACTGGAAGCTATAGCTAGGCCTGAGGGGATGTGAAGCACTATTAAAAATCATAAAGTGAGTAAGAATTTTAATGACAATGGAAACCTGCACCTCCAGAACAATTGCCTAAACAGCCTGTGCTGAGAGAACAGAACGTGAATCATAGTAGCCTCTGGCTTCCCATGAAAGTGGCAACAGGGACTGACTGAGGTCAATGCGACCCGAAAGCCAATAATGATAACAATTTTCCCATTATATTGACATATTCTTTTAAAGATTAATTTTACTTTTTTTGACAGAGACAGAGAGAAGGGGGTGAACCCAAAGCAGTCTCCATAGTTGTACATCATCAGTTTTTGAAATAGTTTCCTTCCACACAAGTGGACAGGGTCTATGCAGGGCAGGAACCAGGCTGGGGGCCTCCTGCATGAGAGGCACCCTCCTCCCCTGAGCCAGGGGCTGAACTGGGGGTGCCAAGAACCGAACTGGGGGGCCTCCTACATGAGAAACACACCCCAATTCAGCATATGGGTCCGCACAGGCCGGGGCCAAGATTCAACGCTTGGTCTCCAAGGCTGCAAAGCAAGTGCCTAACCCACTGAACCATCCAGGCTTCCCCCAAATTGACATATTCTCCTAGAAAGAGGAAGCAGAAGAAAAACAGTGTATGACGGAATAAATTAGTTTGGATGAGACAATTGAATTTTGAAATAGTTATATATTTACCACAATGAGCTCACATTAAGTATAAAGAGGCCATTTTCAGCTGAGAGCATCTGTTGCCTTCAGCTGGATGGGTTACTTAACTTCTCAGTACCTCAGTTTCCTATGGGTGAAATGAGGGCCATAGTACCCATTTTGAAGGGAGTCTGAAGATAAGCTTAGATTTACTTACTGAAAATGAACTTAATTTTTCTCTTTCCCCTATGTGAAAACCAAAGTGAGTTAATTTTCATCCCTATTCTATGAGTATGATGAGGGAGTATGATGAATATGATCAAGTTTACAATATGAGTGTGAACATAAAGTTTTTTTCGTTCCCCTACAGACTATGGATGAATAGGGCTCCCTGGAGAGAAGGGATAGAAGGGAATGTAAGAGAAAATAAGACTGAGATGGCCATATTTGGAAGAAACAAAGAAAATTAGGCAAATTAGATGCTCAAAGGACAGACCAAGTGTGAGCATAAGTATATTTAGAATGCAAGGTTATATGAGCGTATATTCTACTTATAAGTTAAATATTAATTTATTATAAAACTATGTACACTGAAACATGTCAAATTTATAAAATACAAACAAGACAACCCCATCCTATAATATGAGGCTTTTATTTCCTGCCTCTCTCCCATCTAAGAACTTTTACATAATTAATAAAATCAGTTCATATGATTCACTATTCCTTTTTGGTTAATATGGCAAAATAAACATTTATACCATCTTATTAAACTTTTTAGAAACATTATATTTAATAACTATACAGTAATGACTGTATACCATCCCATAAGACAGTTGTACAGTGATTGGTTACTTCTTTCAAAGAACTATGCTGTTTACAGACTATGATGTTTTTTTGATGTGTCAACATGACTCAGCTACCGTTTCCAGCTATTCACTACATACTAACCTAGACAATGCTGTGATGGTATTTTGTCTATGTGATTAAAGCCTGTAATCAGTTGACAAGAAGAAAAAATATCTTGCATAATCAGGGTTGGGCCTAATTTAATCAATTGAAAGTTCTTAAAAGTGGAGCTGAGACTTCCCCCTGTGGACAGCAGCTTTGCCTGTGCCCAGAGTTTCAGCCTGTCTTTCCCGGCTGTCTGCTCTACCGATTTCATACTTGCCTAGCCAGCCTCAGCAATTGCAGTTGTACGAGCCAACTCCTTGCAATATTGTTTATTATGTATCTCCTACTAGTTCATCTTTTCTGGTTGAACTGTGCTGATGCAAGGAGGAAATTTTGCTTTTCAGAAACAATTTCACCACAGAATGTATTTTGAAGAAGGGAATAAATGACCAAGAGCAGCTCATCAGCCTAGTGAATACAGGAAACATATAGGAAAACAACAACAAAACAACAAATTGGACATTTGAAATCTCCCAGAAATATCTGTAATGTCAAAGAAACTGAAATGCTAAGGTGATGGCTAACCACCCTAACCAGGCCCTGTTTTGTAGATGAGGAGGGGAGAATGAGGGAGAAGGGGAAACAGAAACAAGTTCTAATTAATGAACATAAACACATTTATATTCAAATTTAGCTGAGATTTTTCTACTGTGAAGTTCTACAGCCGTGCTGATGTGCTAAATCAGCTGAAAAACATTTCCACATCCGTTGCAGCTGGACCGTGTGGATTGCCTCCTCTCATGCTAGGTTCCTATTTCTGATGAAAGGCAGAACATTTTGCCCCTGAAAATGCAAATATACTTACCCCCACAGAGGCACCCACTCACAAATGATAAATGGAGGCCTTGGAGTGATTCCTCTAGTGAATTACATATTAGAATTACATTTTCTATTTCTGGGAACTTCGCGTTCTCACCTATAGCCTGTTCACCATTTGCTGCTTCTGGCTGCAGAAACTGATTAGGAAGCAAGGCCAATTGGAGATTTGAAATGATATTGTATTGACTTTCTTTTTTTAAATAAGGGAGACATAGCCAGCAGAGAAATGTGTAGTAGCACTCTCTTTATGGTTGTAGTTAGAGTCATATCTTGTTTTCTCTAGTTCATAGGAGCAAACTGTGAATACTCCATGCATCCTTCTCAATTACACTCAGCTAAAATACATTGGGTTTTATTCATTTTATAGTCCTGAGGAAAGAGAAGAAACACAAGGCTATAGGCATGATGCCCTTTGTTTGATACACCTTAATGTCAGTAAAAATAATTTTCCACGACCGGAATCATTATAGAGGAGGACACTACAGCTGCAGAGATTAAGTGTCATATCCAAGACAGAAACAGGATTTTAATGAAGGTCTGCTCTTTTGTGCTCTTCCATGCTGCCACCTTAAGTAATGCAGGAATTCTCTGAAACTCACCTTTAAATCCAATACTACTTTAGTAAATATTCTTGTGAGCTAGCTAACAAATATAATTATCTACCGGAACCTCCTTTTGGAGAACAAATACCAACCTTATTGGCTTTACGCACCTCCTCTTCCATTTATTTATTTATTTTTTCATTTTGGAAAAAAAAAACCAGAATCTTTTCTTCCTAGCATATCCTCTCCATGAGCTGTATTTCCTAGCATTTGGTAAATTAGGTAAAGAGATCATTTGTGAAGCTTACTGAAAGAAGTGGTAAGATGCTCCTGTATTGTGTATTATCTCCAGAGAAGCCATTTGCTACCAGTCAGAACACTTTGATCAGACCAGCGACGCAGTCACCGACTACTTATAACAAATACACTATCTATGAAAATAATTCCTTATTTCCTGTTCTTCTCCCCACAACCCAGAGTAATCATAGAAATGTCTAGAAAGAAAATTAAGTAGTGAGTGTAAAAGACAGTTTTAGGAATGACACTGTGGACAGTCTTCAAATCTCATTATTTGATTAATTTAGCTTTCTATAAGTTTTCAGAATATGAGAATCCTATCCACTTATATTTAGCAAGTTTGCATAATTAAAACACCTTTATTTGATAACATATTTATTTAAAATAGAAAGTTTAAATTCAATTACAGGATGTAAACAAATAATCATAATAAAATGTTGATATGAAAATATATTTTGCATATAATAATACAATTCTAAATATCTGGCTCATCTACATCTATGATTAAATACATATGTATTTGACTTCATATTTATAGATATGGTATACAAATGCTCACTGTAAGAAACAATTGAAATAACTATTTACATTCTTATGTTTTTGAAATCCAGTTTCTATTTCATATATTTAATTTCTGTTATGTGATTAAAAAAATAGCTCCATTAAAAAGTGGTGTTTTCTTTCCTTTGTTTCAACAAACATGCTCTTTGATTAACCATATAGTTCTGAGCTTGCCACTGCTTTTGTTTTTGATTTTGTTCTTGTTGCTTTGTTTTTGTTCTTTTTCTGACTGTGAGCTGATGAATAGAGAACAGGAAGGTGTAAAGCCCTCTTTGATAACTGAAAGATTCCTAGGGGTTCTTTTATTTGTTGATGGCTAGGATTTTCTCATTTATATCCTTCTGAAGGACAAACTATGTAGCTGCCATATCGTATCGGCATTTCCATAACCTTCTGTGTTAGACTGCTGTGTATGGATTAACTCATGATGGTTATTGACTCACTTCTTATAGCATTCCTCTGAGCAGAAGGCAAAAACCAACCTCTTCCATGTCTTATAACAACAGCATCTGGGCCAATTTCTAGAATCATTAGAGTTTGATTCTGAAATACACACATTTTTCTTACCTGAGGCTGAATTTTGAATTGCTAATAGTTTGGAAAAAGTTAGGTGGAAGGTTTACCTTAGACGAGTGTCTAACTAAATAGAAAAGTACAGTCGTTAGGACAAGGTTTAAAGTCCTTTAAAAGGTTTAAGTCTTCTGATGCAGTGTGAAAAATATAATTTGCATGTAAACAATTTTTATGAAGAATAGAATTATTTTCCTTTCCAGCAAGCAAATTAAGGTCTTCAAAGGGGTAACAATGTTTTAGTTTAATTTTAACATTTGTTTGTGTTTGAATGTGGTAAAGCATAATTTATTGAAATTATTTTGAATTATGATCTTTTCCATTTAGCATCCCCATCTCTATCTACAAAAAAAAAAAAAAAAGATAAAGAAAAAAAAAAGGAGTAAAACCTTGTTACAGAAATGTAGTAAATTTGCAACTCCAATCCAGAATCTCACACCTTGGAAGGCCCCAATCTGCTGTTCATTTCACAGTGTTATGTAAAACAGTTCTTGAATGAAATATGGAAATTTTAGACTTGTTATAGTCAGAATATAGCTCCTCTAACAAATGCAAGATACTGAGTTTTACAAAATGGAATTTGTTCAAAAACATACTCCTGTATACTAAGCTGTTCCTGTTTTATAACTAAAGAACACATGGTATATTGACCCTGATTAATGATATCTCTTGTGATTATTAATCCCTGAAAGGCTTTAACATTAAATATGCAACATTTTAGGCAATATTGTGTAGTGTTTAAGAGCACTATCTTTGCAGGCAGAATAATCAAGTTTGAATCCCAAATATATTACTTTTTTTTGTGACTTTGAGTGATTTACAAATCTTTCCCAAGCCTGTTACCATACCAGTGAAGTGATGATATGAATCACATTGAAGAACTGTTGTGAAAAAAATTGAGAAAAATATACTTAAATCTATATAACAATACCTGGCACACAGTAATTGCTCAAAGGGGTTAATATATAGTCATATTGATAACTGAGTGATAAAAATTGAATCTGGTGCCGATAAAGCCAATTTCTTATTTCTAATATATGTAAATCACTTTTGAGAGAAAAAAACTTGATTTCAATTATATATTATCACATTAATGGTACTCATTATTCAGCAATAGATAACTGATCAGAATTTCATCAGAAGTAAGGGTCTAATGTCATAGAAATTTTAAAAGACATAGTACTGGCTTTAGTACTTAGAGTAAAGACTAAACAGTAGAAAGAGGCTTTTGGTGAAGGTTGTAAGAACGGCAGAGAAAATGTTAGTAGAAAGTTGAAAGTGAAGAAAGTGTTTTTGGAGGCTAAAAAATACGGCGGGATGTGTTTTCATAGTGCAACAATTGGCAAAGCCATACCCTGTGGTTACTTGGAAAACAGAAAATGTGCTTAATGAACTTGTGCACCCATGATTTCCAGGCTGGATATTTTGCGTTTTCAGCTGCATGCATTAAAGTAAAGAAAGAGAAAACTGAACTAAGGTAGAAATGTTCCGTTTATAGGTTGTATTAACAGAAATTACAGAAGGTACAGGCTTTGCTTGGTTTAAGAGAAAAACAAACAACAACAACAACAACAAAAAACCCCTGCATTTTCTCCTATTAATACAAGATTCTCAAAATAAGAAATGGCCTCACACTAAGGACAGTCTAGTCTAGTTTTATGATCCTCTGTTAATACTTTGAAAACATTTATGGAGGTATAAAATAGACCCTGTCAGCTACACAAAATGGTTTCTAAGTATCTTAAAGGCTTTATCATCCCAACACTCTATCTAAAATGTTGAGAGGTCTATTTCAGAAATAATTGTTGGTACGACTTTTGAGGCATGCTGTAAATAACTATTATATGCACATGAAACACAACATTTTTAAGTGAGTAGTACCAGATTTATATATATATATATATATATATATATATATATATATATATATATATATATATATATATATATATATATATATATATATATATATATATACCCATGGTTTTATGTGATCATGAAGCAGCCTGGAAAGATAGTCACCTTCAAGTATTGATCATTTTTTTTGTTTACAGAAAAGGACATATATCTCACAAAGTACAGCCAAGTGTCACCAATAACAAAGGATTTGAAAATCACACTCCCAGGGAAGAGAACCAGGCCCTAAACAAGGAACATTGCCTACCCTTGAGGTATGGAATCCTGAGGACATACTTGCACACCCAGATATTTTCAGAACAGTTATGGACAAGAGACTGCCTCCCATTTCTCAACTTCTTGAGTTGAAGTGTTAATTACAGCAATCTTAAACTGGTTTCACCATTGTGTGTTGAAAGTGTGAAACTGAATACCTTGTCTTTAGTTTAGAGATCCCTGGAACAACAGGAACACACTAAAGGAACTGTATGTAAGTAAGAAGCATTATCAATATAAGGAACTGATACAGGTAACAATCACGGACTTAAAGATTAATGCTATGATTGGATAAGAGACTAGATTTTAGGGAGGTGAGTATGCTTTACGGATGGGATTTGGTCTTGAACATTAGACTTAGAGAGTAGTCTAGGATAAACTATTACTTAATTGTTCTCCAATAAATCACTCCATCTGGCATCCATTCATTAAGGTAATGTCTTTTCATATGATTCTAGGGTTGCCCATTTGAAATATCTTGGCTAAAGGAACATCAACACACATGACAGAAGTAAAGGCATGGTAAGTGATTACACATATGGACTTTCCTTCTGTCAGTATGTGAAAAACGATTACAATTTTCACACTATGTATGAAAGCTCACATGATGAGAGATCTCCAGTTAGCCCAGCCTTCCCATCTAAGGTCTAAGCCCAATCTTCTACCAAACTTGCCAACTGAAAGCAGCTGTATGAGTAAAACCAGTTGAGATCAGCAGAAAAATGATCTTTTAACCCAAAAATCAGGAAAAAATGTATTTCTTGTTTAATCTCTAAATTTTGTTGGTAGTTATGCAGCATAGATAACCAACATAATTACTAATGCTGTAAATTCTTAACACTGGCTACCTACCTTTGGAATGCACATCACTGGTAGCAAAATTCTAGAATGAAGAGAATAAGATAGTCCAAGTTCTTAATAAGAAAAAAACACACAAACAAAACCAAAGACATCAGAAAGGAAAAATAATGCAATTCTTTTTTACTAATTAACCATGTAGCCTCTTCTCTTTTTGCTTTTAGATAATTTTTCTAATTTAAAGATTAATGAATCTTTTTTAAAGATTAATTTTATTGTTTTTGACAGAGCCAGAGAGAGAAGGACAGAGACAGAGACAGAGAGAAGTGGGAGAGCCCAGAGCAGTCCCCATAGTGTACTTCTTCAGTTTTCAACATGGTTTCATTCTACACAGGTGGGCAGGGGTCACGCAGGGTGGGAACTGGGCTGGGGGACTCCCACATGGGAGGCACACCTTCTCGAGCTAGGAGCTGAACTCGGGTGGGGGGGCGCAGGGGGGAAGGGCGAAAACCAAACTGGGGACGTCCCTTGTGGGAAGCATACCTCAGTTCAGCACATGGGTCTGCTGGACTGGGGCCGAGATTTTATTCTCGATCCCTGGGGCTGCAAAGCGAGCACTTAACCCACTGAGCCATCCCAGCTTTCCCTCAAATGGTTAGACTCTTGATGCATACTTTTGAAGTTATAAGACTTTGAGAAACTCAAAAACCATATTTTTATATTTTGAATTTTAATAAGAAAATCAGGCCCTCTATAAGTAGTGGAAATTTATATCACATTCTTAAAGTTAAAAATCTTAAGTAAGAAAGAGACCTGATTGCCTAATTCCCCTGGCTAAACCCTTGAGCCCTTAACAGATCACAACTACTATACTCTTGGAAAAATATTTTTAATTCTTTCAAATGTATGCTATCAATAATTCTTTCGAATAAGCCCTTTAAATAGGTTGACTTATAACTATAAGCTCTACTACCCCTCTTCTGCTGTTTATCACAATATCTCATCTTTCATACTTGATTATTGCTAGGTCCCCCACCCCAAATAAATAGAAATTATCTTGGAGTTCTTATGTACATTTAGGTGTAAATGAAACCTGGTCTCTACTCCCTGATGGGTTAAGTATTGGCTTTATTCTTTCCTACAATGCTGTTTTTAGAAAGGCAAAGATTGTTCCTCTTCTTTCTTCTCCTCCTACCTTTTTCCCTTCTCTCTCCCCTTTTCCTTCACCCTATTATCTTCTTCCTGCCCCTCATAGCCCTCCACATCTCTTTTTCTCTCTTCTTCCTCCTGCCCATTCCCCACTCCCTCTACCTACTCCCTCTTCTTTTTCCTCCTATTTCTCCTTCTTCTTAATATTCTGAATCAGTGTTCCATTTTTCCCTCAGTAATCACAATGCAAGGAAATAGCATCAATATTTCAACAAATCATATCATTCACATGTTGAGCAGTATTGGGTACCAAAAAGACTGTAGTCTATTTACTCTTATGTACTGTATGGTAGCTTAGTAAGTGACTAAAGGAAAAGGACTAGGGTCGTGGTGATTATGACAAAAAATAGATGGAATAAATATGGGGTCATTGAAGAATTTTGGGTAGAGAGTAACATAATGTGATAAAGACTTAACCACCTCCATCATGGGTCATGATTCTTTCTTCCTTTCTTCCCTGTTTTAAATGCTATTTCATCAACAAGGAATTCCACATCTACTTGGCAGGAGACCCTAGCGAGGTTGTTATTACAAAGATTGAAGTCAATTACCACTTCTCACAAATATTGATAAATTATCTTGCTAAATATACAAGTTGTAATTACACATTCTGCCTACTTAAGTCAAAAAAGAGCATATGCAATGGGGAAATAACAATTGCACAGCTTCAAAATTGTCATGCGCTATAACCATTGAGTAAAATGAACTGTATTTTCTTTGCCTCAGGTAAGTAATATTACTAGGGATTATATGACCTTGAAGCATAATCTGTGGAATGTTCTTTAGTAATTAGCATGAGAGAAAGAATATTCTGATTTATTAAAGGGAGGATAATAATAGCTAACATTTATGTTCTAGGGGCTGTTTAAAGCACTTTACATGCTTCATCTCAACCAATTCTCACAAAAACCCTAAGAGGTAGATATTATATTTTCTCAATTTTACAGATAAGGAAAGTAAGGCCCAGACAAGTTAAAAACTTTGTGCACCTTCAAAAGTGGAGCTGAAAATCAACTACCTGAATTGCAGATTATAAACACATGCTTTTTAACCAAATCAAAGATTATGGGAGTAGTTGCTGTTCATCTTATGCATTTGAAAAAAAATCTAAATTATTCCAATAATTTATAAGTTTTACCACCTTTCAAGTTATATTGCAAAGTTACAACCAAAATAATGCTAAATGATTAACCTAATTTAAAAAAAGTGACATCAGATCCTACTTCAATCATTATACTATATATGTAAATCTTTCTATAAAACTTGAAAAGCAGTTTATTGTCATAAAAAAATTAAAATTTTGAATGAAGAAATTTGTGTATTATACATACTACACATATATTAATCCATATATTGCTTTAAATTTATCTGAACTACAATTATATTTTGAGAAAATTTATAATATAATATCAAACTCTAGGAATATAAAATACTTAAAAAGATTTCAATATGTATACATGAAATGCAAGTCAGTATTAAATGCAGCAGTGAATGTTTAGTAAAATGTCTAGAAAATATTGTTGAAGGACAATATACAGCATTACTTAATAAAAGGTAAGCAAAGAAAAACCTCTCCCTTGGGGAAGCCGGGATGGCTCAGTGGGTTAAGCGCTCACTTTGCAGCGCCGGGGACCGAGGATCGAATCCCGGCCCCGGCCCGTGCGGAACCATGTGCTGAACTGGGAGCTCCCCCAGTTCAGTTCTCTCTCTGTCTCTGTACCTCTCTCTCTCTCTCTCTCTCTCTCTCTCTCTCTGTCAAAAATAAATAAATAAAAATATATTTAAAAAAAAAAAAGAAAAACCTCTCCCATTAGATATAATTCTAGGATATATTTTGAGTTATCCCATTGACCACTTTGATCTTTTGATATTTGCCATATTACTATATTACCTACTGAAATTAGTTATCCTTGTAGCACTCTGACTTTCCCCATGCCATTCCTTCCTTGTCTTCTCCCCTGTATTATTTATGGACTGTTACCACCAACAGATGTAAAACTCCTTTTCCAACACAGACAATACAAGGTCACAATTCCCACGCACTTGCCCATATTGAAGAAAGCAAGTGCTGTGTAATAGCAAGGTTTGATTTTAATGGGGAAATCGGTGTACTAATCTGAAAAAAATTGTTTAAGGTTATAAAGTTGGAAAAATAAATATCAAAAGGGAATAATAATGCTTTTAAAAGTAGTTTATATAATAGACTAAGTAATCACAGCATACCAAAATTAGTTTGCAATACCGTACGTACACGCACCAGTGATCAAAAGGTTTTAGGAGCACTAAAGTATTCCTAATCTCAGTAGCCAGGTGGCAGGGGCAAAGTGGGTGGGCATCCACTCAGGAAGCTCATGGGAAAAGCTGTTTACTAAACAGTATAGAAGCAGTTTAATTTTTTTTTAATTTATTGTTAAATTTGATGAGGTTACATTGGTTGGTAACAATTAGATAGTTTACAGATGTACAAGTCCACATCACATCATTCATGCATCGTATTATGTGCCCATCACTCAGTATCAGTTCCCCTTCCATCACCTTATATCTAGTGCCCATTCCCACCTCCCCCCACAACTCTCCCCCCCTCCTCCCCCCTCTCCAGGTAACCACCAACCCATTGAGTGTGTCCATAATGCTGGTGCCCTCTCCCGCCTCCCCTCCCACTCTCCTTACCCCCTCCTCCCTTTCCCTCTGGCAATCACCAAGCTATTAAGTGTGTCCATAGGTCTCTGTGTCTTTGTTTCTTTCACTTTTATATTCCATCTATAAGTGAGGTCATATGTTTCCTGAGAAGCAGTTTAATATTTTAACAAATGGCGTAACAGTACCAACCTTACCAATGGAATATCAGCACCAAGTGCATGATGAGCTTTTCAAATCTTACAAGCTTTCTAAATGATAATAGTTAGAAGTGAATTGTTTAAAGGATTATTTCATCTGGAGTTCACTCTTTTATTTACTATGTTTTAAAATAACCAGGAAAATATTACAAATATCAAGACATTCGCATTAAAATGTACATTGCATTAACTTTAGCATGTTTGTCCAATTCATGCCATGTGGATTTTAATGTATTCTATGTGCAATATGCAAAGGATATGTTCACTAAAGTTCTATTTGAGAGGCAGCCATACTGCTCAAATGCACAATAAAATTATCAATAGAATTAGCGGTGAATCATTTTCTAACTGCTTTCTATACCTTTTCCTCCAGTTTAGTAACTGCCACCAAATTTTAGATAACAGAAACTCACAAGAAGGTAAAAAATATATAAATGATGAACTCATGATTTTTCACTTCACACCCATATCAGCTTTTATAAGATTTTACTCAAAATAATTAAACAATTATATGATATGACATTTATTAAGCTTTAAGTAAATAAAAATGTTGGCTCAAAGAGTGTAGTATTCAGTGAGAACAACAACAAAAAAGGCAAACATACGTTGGGGCCCAGGGAAGGCCACCCCCAAATATCTCACAATAGCATATTGAATATTTTTAACTGAAATCACTTGAGAAGCAGCAGGAGTGAGAGGAGCTCTCAGACTCTCCTGTGTCTCTCTAAATGCAAGAAATAAATCTCCCAGTGAAAGGTGCCCTCCCTGCTATAAGAGGACTAAGAAACAGACTAAGGAAGAGGCAATCTTATTTCTAGAGACAGAGGATCCTGAGAATCCTATACAATCAAATCTTTGTTAATTTTACTAATTTACTACCTTAAGCCTTTATTCTATTTAATTTCTTACTAACTACACACCCCTAAACCTGTATCTTGTCAAATCCCCACACATATATTGTTTCTTTAGGTAAAGTATATACAAATAGCTTGCTTCACTTCTCTCACAGAGAATTATTTTTTAAAATTCTTCCATGTATACATAATAAAAGTTGGTACTGTACTCTTCTGTTTTTCTGCCTTGTGTCAGTTTTATTAGTAGTCCAGTCACAAGAAGTCAAGAAGAGTAAAAGGGGGGATACTCTGTTTCCAACATATATTTATTATAAATCTAAACCCCAAAACAAGATTTTAGGAAAAAAGAGATATCAGAAGGTAACATGTGATTTTTTCATTCTGACTTATTTTGCTTAATAAGATGACCTCACTTATAAGTAGAATATAAAACTAAAAGAAACAAAGAAACAAAGACTCATGGACACAGTCAATAGTTTAGTGGTTACCTGAGGGTAAGGGGGGAGGTGGGTGAGAGAGATGGGTGGGATTGAGTAGGGAGGGGAAATCAAACATATGGTGACGGAAGTGAGCTGGTTCTGGGTGGTGAGTACATAATGCAATGTATAGACAATGTAATGTAGAATCGTACACCTGGAAACAATGTATTGATATCAATCAATGTCGCCTCAATAAATTTAACAACAACAACAACAAAAAGAAGGTAACATACAACTCAATGAGAAATTAAAGGTAAATGGAGTAAGAAAGTTGTCAAGTGTTCAATAATATAGAGGTGAAACACCTGAAGCCAAAAGCATGGTGTCAGGTGTCAGAAACCATTTTAAAATGTTACTCAAAGGATTTCCAGGAAAAATGTTGAGTTGGGATTAACTTTCTAACTTTCCCCATTCCATTAAAAGATTTCTGGAACAGCCCAAGGGAATATAAAATGAAAAATGAAAAGAAATCATCCACATGACTAGATTTTCAAAAATTTCGCTTGGATATTAGATTCTATGAGACAATATTAGAAAAAGATATGAGAAACAATTCTCAAGTGATCCTTTATGTAATTTCAGTAAGTATGTGAAAAATATAAATTCTGAAAACAAGAAAAAATATCAAAAATTGAAACAAAATGACTATGCTGTTATTTAAAAGAAAGAAGACTACAAATACCAATTAAAAGTGGGTGGTGATATAAGGAAAGATTAATAGATAAAAAAATCACTGAAAATTAAAATGTTTATAATCAATATTATTAGTCACCTATGTAGGCAGTAGAATATATGTGTACAAGTTTGATAACCCAAGTATTCAGAAGTGAATGTCAAAGATGAAAATTCTAAAACAGTTGTTTGATAAGAAAGACAGAAAGCAGAAATCTAATATGTGGTGATTAGAGTTCCTGAGAAAGAGAACAAATAAATTGTAAATGTGAAATAGCCCAAAATATAATGACATGAAATATTCTTAAGCAGAGGAAAAATTTATCTCTAAATAAAAGAAGACATCATCTACTTAGAAACATTAGAAAAAGAGGCCAGGGGTAATGAAACTACATCCATAAAGTAGGATAGGCTCAGAAGCAAACAAGAAACCTAGAGACTCAGTAGGGGAAAATAATAACACATCCAACACAATGAGAAGATTAAAATGAACAATCCAAGAGTAGTAACAAAACAGTAGAAAAGGTCTAATGAGTGCTGCAATAATTGGTACATAGAATTTAGCATGAAGAATTCGTATGACTGTAAAACAATCCTAAATTCAACTTCATTTTCATTTTAAAATTTAATTTTAAGTTATTAAAATATTTAATGAGAAATAATATACATTCATACACTTTACAATAGCAAATAAATATTTGCTAAAGTAAGGTTTTTTTTATTACAATGATTAGAATTTTATTTTAAATTTACAAAGTTTTTTTTTAAAGATTTACTTTACTAATTTTGACAGAGACAGTAAGACAGAGTGAAGGAGGAGGGCCCAGAACAGTCTCCATAGTTGTATGTCATCAGTTTTTGACATTGTTTTGTTTTACACAGGTGGGCGGGGCTGTGCAAGGTGGGAACTGGGCTGGGGGCTTCCTGCATGGGAGGAACACCCCCTCAAGCCAGGGGTCAAACCAGAGAGCAAGAATCAAACTGGGGGCCTCCTGTATGGGAAGCACACCCCAGTTCAGCATATGGGTCTGCATGAGCCAGAGCCAAGACTGGGACTGGGACTCAATCCTCGAATCCTGGGTCTACAAAGTGAGCACTTAAACCACTGAGCCATCCTGGCTTCCATATTTAGAAAATCTTAAAGATGATAAATATAAGTATTTAAAACAGGATGTATACCTTCCAATTGCTAGAAGATGAGAAAATAAAAGACACCTGAGTCCATATATCAAAACATTTTTAGAAAGGAAACAGACAGCAACAACCAAAAAAGCATAAATCCTTGATAATGAAAAATATAATGTTATGAAAATAAAATTAGATGAGTCAAATGTCACTATTTTTTAAAAGAAGACATTATTTCCTTGGAGTAAAGTCCCAAAAGATGTCTTCTAAGCCAAGGATGGTTGTTAATCTTTCAAATATTGATCATTAATGCCAAATTATCTGTCAGAAAACATACAGTAACATACATTCTTATTAACAATGTTATAAAAAAACTCTTATTCTCATTTTGTAAAGCTCAGACACTATCCAGGTTCTAATATTGCCTCTTTCTTAGCTGGCATTTCTTTAAATCACAATTTGTTAATAACTATGGATGTAAATATTTTGAGGTTTATTCAACTATGGTATTTATTTTTTTCTTTGATAAATACACTATTAATATTTTTAACTCATATTTCAATTGGTATGTTTTTTTCTTCAGATTTGTATGTGTAATTTGTAATATATTATGTAAAACTTATACGATATTGGTCTTTTTATTTCTAAATTTGACATTTACATTTAATTTTATGGTGTTCATTGATATGCTGTTTTTTTCTTTCAATTTTTATGTATCTAAATGTACCATGCTATTAGTTTACCATTTCTTCCATTAATGATGAACTTTCAAATGTTTTCAACACTTTAAGATCAAATAAAAATATTTTCATAGTCATATGGTTTTATATCTTTAATTATTCAATCAAAATTTGTCTAGAATATGTGATGTAGGGATTTAACTTTCTTTTCTAAGTAGATCTCAATTATTCTAGGCTGTTTACTGTATAATCACACTTCAGTTTTCCCACATAATTAAAACTTGTTGTTGTTCAAGCAAAAGGCATTGAGAAAGTTATGAATTATAAATCACGAGTTACTCAGGAAGCAGGATATATTGGAGAACCCCATGGTTCAGTTCTCAGAGCTCTTTTTTAATGTATATTTGTGCTAGTGATCACATGGAGTCTCACGGTTTAAAACATCATACATAGTTGATGATACCCACATGATGTTTCCAGACAATAGCAGATACCATATACCATATCTTCTCTCTTTCCCTTTCTTTCTCTCTCTGTCTCTCTTTCTCTTTCTTCTTCCCTCCATACACAGTATATTTGCATGTTGTGTGAATAATACATAAAATAAACATAGAGATATTTTTATCTGTCTACTCAACATCTCTACCGGAACATCTAACTCTCTCCTCTTTTCTTGTCCATATCCAAAGAGCATCTCTAGTCTTCCAATGGCTCATGTGCCAAACTTTAGTGGATCATCAACTCTCCTTTCTCTTATACTCCACAGCTCATACTTCAACACATCAAAATACTTTCTAAAAATATCAATAATTTAATCTCTTTTTATCTCATGGATAGCAACTGATGCAAACTACCATTTTTTGGGGCCTGGAATACTGTATTCAGCTCCTCACCAGACTCTTTGCTTTACCCTTGTACTTTCTCCCAAATTCTGCACTATTTTTCTTCACAGAAGTCAGAGTGAAACTTTTAAAACATGTGTCATGTTGATATTATATCTTCTCTTCCAAAATTTCTAAGTTTTCCATCTTAATTAGTGAGTTCCATAGCATGTCTTAACATTTTCTCTTTATGAAGCATTTTGCTTCTTCATTTGCTACAAATTCCAGCTCATTTTTCACATCAGAAAGATTGACCTAATAATCACATATAAAATAACATCACCCTTAACCCTGTCACATTGCTTTGCTACTTTTCTTCAGGTTCCTTCAAGCACTTACTACTGGACTACTACATATTCATTTAATTGTCCATTTGTTTCTCCTTCCACTAGATTGTAAGGTCTATGACAACATAGACTTGTTTTTCTTTATGTTGCCATATATTAATTCTACAGTTGAGATTGGCACAAAGGAGGAGCTCAATATTATGTAAATGAATAAGTAAATGAATAAATGAGAGAAGGTGTGACTCACTAAAATCTGTTTGATTCCATTTTCTTCCACTTTTTTCCCTTAATGGTGTTCAGTTTTGGAGAAAACTGATTATTAATATATGTTTTATAGTTTCATATACTCATGTTGTTCCTTATTATGTGTTAAAGGGCTGCACCAGAACATTCTTTAGTCTTACCTGTTTAATTATTTTTACATTTCTGTGATTTATGAATAGTATTTGTTTATAGTACTTATGTTTTCATAATTATATGTTTGAAAATAATCACTTATTTTATAACCAGTTTTGTCATATTGATTTGCTGGGAATTTATAATATACATTAAATTTTATTTTTTCATGCTGAAATCTAATTGCCAATTTTGCCATAGAACATGTTTCTACTAATTGTACTATAGGAGTCCGATACCCTAACATATTTTATACTTAATAATATTTTCAAGCTCCCAATAGAACAGCATGCAGATAAAAAGGATGAAAGAGCTTTTCAGATAATCACAAACTATGTTTACCTTGTGTTTTAAGTTGAAAAATAACTGAAAAGCTGCAATAGAAATAATGTTTGTTGGGACAAAGGTCTTTAAATTTCAGTCACAAGGAAAGAACAATAATTCCAAGGAACCAATATAGGTTATAACCTATTCAGTATTTAAAACTCATATTTTCTGAACAATATTATTGTCACGTGCATTTATTATTTTAAATGGGCTCTCTCAAGTAAGCATGGAATTTATATTTATGAAGACATTTATTGTACACTAAATGCCAAGTAAAGATTATAAAAAATATGTTTATTGAAGTCTAACAGCAATAAAAGGCATCTTCCATTAGCAATATAATTAGCTCATAATTATGTAAGCAATAAATGCATAATTAGTTATTTTATTTTTAATGTGTTAATATTGTGTACAATATTGGCCATGGAGCTGTAAGTAATATTGACAAATTAAATCATCACTTCCTTATGTACTGAATATCAATTTAATTGAAGGAACAAGTATTTCAAACACATGAAAGGGTTTAAGAATTCTTCACCATAAATCCACATAGAACTCTTTGTGAATCTATTTACGAATCTTAGGATAGATTATACTTTCCTGCACTTGAGTAGGTTGAGGGGGGGGAGTAGTAATCTAGGCTATGCAGAAATCAACACTAGAGGTAAGACCACTTTCATTTGCTCTTCAGTTCATTTCTAATATTAACTGCACTCTCTAGTTTTATACTATAAAGTTGGCTTTGTGTTTGTCTCTGAAAATTTAATAATGGCTTCGTAAGTGGATTAATAACCACCTAACCACACCCCCCAAAAAAACAACAACAACTATCTATAAAGCATGAGGTAGATTACTTCAATGTTAGTAAAGACATTGCAATGTTCAGAACATCACAAACATATTTTTCTTACTTTGGGAGCAATAAGTCAAGGACCAACGTTCATGAGGTTGAAACTGTAACACAATCCATATTTCAACATCTTTTTATAAAATAGAAAGTATTCTTACTGTGCCCTTATTACTAATAACTAAAAGCTAGGAAGAGCACAATGTCTTATTATGGCCAAATATTATATAAATATTGTATATTCTGCAAATGGTATATTTAAAAAATGTAAAATAAGGATTTCAAAACATCTTTAGAATTTGGGAAAGTTTTACCTATAAAATTCTTTCCTAAACACTTAATTAAAAAAATAAGTTTCTTTTAATAGTGTCATAATTTTCTGTGTGTAAGTCCTTCACATTCTTGGTTAAGTTCATTCCTAGGTATTTTTTTATTATTTTTGTTGTGGTCACAAAAGGTATTGCTTTTCTAATTTTTCTGAAATTTCATTTTTAGTATATAAAAAAAATTGAAGAATACACAAAGAAATGGAAACATATTCTGTGTTCATGGATTGAAATAATCAACATAATTAAAATGGCCATATTACCCAAAATAATATACATATTTTATGCAATTCCATCAAAATCTCATAGACATTTTTCTGAGAAATACAGACCAAAAAGTCTCTAGATTTTTATGCAACCACAAAAGACTGAATTATCCAAGCAAGCCTATGAAAAAGAAGGAAGGATGGAGGCATTATCCTCCTTGACTTCAATCTATACTACAAAGCAATAATAATCAAAACTGCTTGGTATTGGAAGAAAAAAGACACACAGACTAATGGAACAGAACTGAAAAACACAGAAATAAACCCAAAAATATATGGACAGATAATTTTTGACAAAGGAGCAATAAATACACAATAGAGAAAATAACATCTCTTCAGTAAATGATGCTGAGAAAATTGAAAAACCCCATGGAAAAGAATAAATCTGGACTATGAACTGTCACTATATACCAAAATGAATTCAAAATGGATCAAAGACCTCCACATAAGATCCAAAACAATTAACTTCATAGAATAAAACATCGATCCTACACTTAATAGACCTTAGGTTCAGAGAGGACTTTATGAACTTGACCTCAAAGGTAAGGGAAGTAAAATAAAAAATAAGTGAATGGGACTATATCAAACTAAAAAGTGTCTGCACAACAAAAGAAATCATCAACAAAGCAAAGAGGTAACCAATTGAATGGGAAAAAATATTTGCAAACAATTCTTCTGATACAGGGCTAATATATAAAATATGTAAAGAACTCATACAACTCATCAACAAGAAAACAAACGATCCAATTTAACAATGGCCAGAGGACCTCAACAGACAGTTTTCTCATGGAGACATACAAATGGCAACAGATATATAAAAAATGTCAACATCACTAGCTATTAGGGAAAAACAAATCAAAGCCACAATGAGATATCACCTCACACCTGCCAGAATGGCTATAATCAACAAGACAAAGGATAACGAGTGCTAGAGAGGCTGTGGAGAAAAAGAAACCCTTATAATCTGTGGGTAGGAATGTAAATTGGTGCATCCACTATGAAGAACAGTGTGGAGGTTCCTTAAAAATTTAAGAACAGAATTACTATATGATCCAGCAATCCCTCTTCTGGGTATCTACCTCAAATTTTGAGAAACTTAGTCCGCAAAGATATATGTAACCCAATGTGCATTACAGCACTGTTCACAGTGGCCAAGTCATGGAAACAACCAAAGTGTCCTTTGAAAGATGACCAGATAAAGAATTGTGGTACATTTACACAATGGACTATTACTCAGCAATAAGAAAAGAGGAAATACTGCCATTTGGGACAATATAGATGGACATTGAGATCATCATGTTTTGTGAAATAAGTCAAATAGAAAAAAATCAAGAGCCATATGACTTCACTTATAAAACTGAAAGTAACAATGAAACAAAAACTCATGATCGTAGTCAATAGTTCAGTGGTTTCCTGAGGGTAAGAGGGAGGGGTGTTGGGGAGAAAGAAGGGAGGATCAAATATATAGTGATAGAAGGAGAACTAACTCTGGATGGTGAACACATAATGCAATATATAGATGATGTATTGTAGAATTGTACACCTGGAACCCATGTCACTTTTACTAACAAATGTTACCCAAATAAATTTAAAAATAAAAATAATAAAATAGAAAATTGTATACAGAGCTTAAAGAAATATTATAAAGTAAGCATCCTTGTAAATATAGCTTAATTCAAGAGAGAATTTTGCCAGCCCCCTACAGGTCTTTTCCAAGTGTCCTAATTCAACCACAACTCCCCACTTTCCTGCAAAATGAAGTGCTCTCTTGATATTCATAGAAATCACTTACTTGTTTTTAGCTTTTTTAGTTTTAATATCAAAGTGTGCTTCTTTAGACTATTGTTTAATCTCATTCATTTTTAAGTTATTGTGCAATCTTCAGCTTCTCACTCTGTCTTTTATTGTTCTCTTACTATTTATGGATTAAAAACTGGGGCATTCCACAATCTGGATTTTGCTAATATCATAATCATGGTGTAGTTCAACATTTCTTTGTCTTCTGTTTTTCCTAAAAATAGGTAGCTGACTCCAGAGGCTTGATTAGACTCAGTTTTGTCTCTTTGTCAAAGCTATAGACAATGTTTCCTTTAGTCAGGAAGCACGTTTGCTTGCTTGACAATGTTAACAATTGTTGATATTGAATGCTTGGAATCAATTATTTTAAGATTGCAAGGTGGTAATATTCTAACTTTAAAAAATTTATTAGTTGAAATAACTTAAAGAAGCTTTCACTCATCTACTGTTAGTGTATTTGGTGTTATAGTTAATATAGGAAAGAAACAATAAAAGCAATGCCACACACACCCCCTCTGCCCCCCCCCCCCCCATTTACTACTTAAAAAAAAAAAATGAATTGGTTCCCTGTTGTCCTCTAAAGGTCCTTGACTAGGTTTTATCTTTCTTCCTTTTTTTCTTTTTTTTAAATCAACTTTTTTATTTTGAGATAAATTTAGATTAACATGCAGTTTTAAAAAATAATACAAAAACATCCCAGAGCCCTTTACCCAATTTCTTCCAATGAGAACATCTTGCAAAACTATAGTATGATATTATAACCAGGCTATTGAGATCCATGCTGTCAAGATACAGAACATTTCCATCACCACAAAGGTCTTCTTGTGTCACTTTTTAAAGCCACAGGCACTTCTGTCACATTCCCAGCCTCCCCATAAGCTCAGCCAATGACTAAACTGTTCACTATAAGTGTAATTTGTCATTTCTAGAATTTTATAAAAATAAAATTATACACTAAAATATAATTTTGAATTGTACACTGACTTATTTTGACACGATCCTAGAAGACTTGGGTAGATCTGGTGCCATTTGGGATAATTAAACTCTCCCCATCTTTTGGCCTTAAAACTGTAAGTCACTATAGTTCATGTTCACTGTGAGTCTTGTGTCAATTTTTCTCTAGTAACTTGGTCATTTGATGATTATTCCCTAATGGATTTTTCAGGAAGGTCTTGTGGGAATACTATTCTCTGAGTTCTTGCATATTGATATAATTTGTGCTCTTTATATTTACAAGATGAGTAGACATAATCTTGGTTTACATTTCCTTCTCTTTATTGTCTTAAATATGTATAGCTTTGCTCAAGGAATGAACATCTGATTTTAAACATTTTGATGATAATTTTCCCTTAAATTTTGTTTGTTTTTTACTATAGTCTTCATTCATAGGTGATTTTCTTCCTTTTTTCCCTTAAAGTCTAGTAATTTCACCATTATTCATTTGGTGGTATTTTGGGTTACTACCCTCAAGTACATCATGTACCTTTTTATTTTGTATGCTATTATTCATAAGTTTGATTTATCTTTTTCCTCTTCTGTATTACTCACCTTAGTTTAAATATTGAGCTTTTCATCTTTTCTTGATATTTAAAACATTTTTATTTCTTTTTATCATGCACTTGAGGAATCATCTGTTGGATGTTTTTGTTTGTTTTGTGCTATTTCTAGATTCACCTTTATTTCTGAATGATTCTTTTGTTTTGAATTCTAATGCATCTCTGAGTTTTCTAATTTCTTTAAGTTTTTCTAATTTTGACTTTTATTGTTCTTTCATGTTGTATATTTTTTTCATAATGTTTTTGAGCTCATTTTGGATATAGTCTTGTTGAGCAATCTGGTTTATAGAGATTTGGGAATATTCTTCAAATATTAGACTAAAAGAGTAGTCAGGTTCTTTTTTATTACTTTATCACTCTTTCTTTCTCTGTTATTCTTCCGTGGGATTCAAAAATATGGGAGCTCACTTTATGAGCTTTCTTGGCTCTTTTCTTCCCTAAGTTTTATCTGAAATTCTGTTTTCTCTATTTGTAATTTTTTTGTTCTGTTCAATTTTTATGCTACTCCAAGAAGTATTTCCTCAATAAAGAACTATATTTTAGAAGGAGTCCAAGTTGGTTAGGGTTGAATGTTTACATGTATTATAGCGCTCTACTGCCTGTAGATCTAAGCCCAGACCACTTTCATTCACTCGTCTTTGGGTTAAGTGAAATGTTTTCCAGTTTCACCCTGAATCGTCAAATTGGCTCATCTATGCTTTTCAGTAAATATCTATTGGCTATTTTGTGGTTCTCCTGGTCTTGGCTCTATCAGAGGCCTAAACGCTTTTTTTTTTTTCCCCCTACTCTGCTGAAGCTAATAAGTCTTATGTTTCTACCTAATTGAATTTAAAGTTTCACGGGGATTATCTTATCCCCTAGTTTTGCAGTAAATATTACTTATGGATCTTCAATTTAGCTACCTTATTTGTCTGTCCATTCTTATATGAGATTTGGGGAATTCAAAAACTATGCACATCTACAACCACATTTACTCACAATAACCAAGACAACTGACTTTCAAAATATCTTTGTACTATTAATAAATTATCCTTTATAATCCCAAAGAAGATATGCTATCTTCAATTTTTAGTTCTCTTTCTCACAGAGAATATTTCACCAAGAGGACAGAAAATAAAATAAGAGTGGTATCATACCTTTCTTGGCAGGTCTTTTCCTGACAGAGGACTCACCTGTGAGATAAAGGGCAAATGAGGTGTAGAATTTTAGTGGCTATGGGTGGATTGGTGATACTTAAAAAAAAACCCAAAATATGAAAAAAAAAAATCCAACATTATCGAACTTAGTAAGCTACTCTCTATATTTGTGGAAATAAAAAAATAATCTTGAAGTAAGAATATTTCTTCAAATTATTTAAGTATTTTTTAATACATCAAAATTTAAGGCTGTGGGAAGTATACAACACATTGAAGCATGAACCAAGAAGGGAGAATGAGACTGTCTGGATAATCTTGCAGGTTACCTATTGAAATGCAACTTCTTTTTCTTCAATATTCTATAATGAAGGTGAAGGCAATTACATATATTAGGAATAGCTCAGGGTTATAATGAACTACAGTGAAGTAAAGAGACTTCTGTCTAAGAGCAAGACAGAAAACTAATAAGAGCTGCTTCACGGTATGAGCTGACATTAGCAGAAGGCAGAGACTGTTCTAAGCATTCAACTCCCATTTTGCCTATGTATTTCCAGAATGGAAAATTATTTGCAATTTGGAAAGGATGAAAGCATCAAACTAAAATAAATCCATAGCTTGATAGATAAAGGGGTAGTAAGTTGGCACCCAAAGAGTTCATGAGTTATTCACATATATATTACAATTAAAAAATTATTTTTCAGAAGTTTAAAGTGAGTAAAATATTATAAAGCTGGACATAAAGAAATAAAATTTAAATAAGTATAGTCTCTGCTATAATAGCAAACACCCAGCTCTAGCAAAGTTTAATTTGAATTATGAAACTGAGAGTTTCTCTGCTTAATAAAAAAAGCAAAGATTAGATAAGTGTGTATACATCCAGTTAATATGAGACATGTTAATCTAAATAATTTACTTTTTCTGTTGAAATAACTGGATTGACAGACCTATCAAAAATGCCAATTTCAGGGGATGCCAGCATAGCTCAGGAAGCTGAGCGCTTTGCCTTGCAACTGCGATGTCCAGAGATTGAATCCCAGCCCCGGCTTGCACAAATCCACATGCTGCACTGTGACTGGTAATCTCTGAGCCCCATGGCAGAGGTTCTTGCCTTCTTTGTTGAGGACCCCAGTTCAGTTCTCACCCCACATATCCCCACATCTACCTATATGAAATGAAACTACGTCACAACTAATGATGTACAACTACGAGGACTGCTCTAGGTCCTTGCCCCTTCTTTCTCTTTCTCTCTCTCTCTCTTTCTTTCTTTCTTTCTCTCTCTCTGGCACATTCTCTCAAAATAATAAAATAAATCTTTTTTTAAAAGTTCTGGGGAAGCCGAGATGACTCAGTGGGTTATGCACTCACTTTGCAGCGCCAGGGACCGAGGATCGAATCCTGGCCCCGGCCCGTGCGGACCCATATGCTGAACTGGGGAGTGCCCCCAGTTCAGTTTTCTCTCTGTCTCTGTATCTCTCTTTCTCTCTCTCTTTCTCTGTCAAAAACCAATAAAAATAAATAAATAAAATAAATAAAAAACTAAAAGTGCCAATTTCACTGTCTTGATTTTATCTAAGTATGGCAATGTCTAACATATTAATTTTATGAAATAAGTGTAAATCTTATGGGGATGGTAATAGGATTATGTAGAGTCACATCTGGTTCAATAATTATATCTAAATAGATTTTATTAATAACTTTGTACCTCTTTAGAGTGAGGCAGTGTCTGTGGTGTCCCTTTACTGAAGAATTCAAGGTAATTATGGAAGTAAAGTTTATCAGATTTTTAGATGATGCAAGGAAAACTGATGGGATAGTTCAAAAATTAACATTTAATGTTAGTATACTGATGTGCTCTTCCATAAATAGAAAAATAAAAATTTCTAGTATAAACATTAATGTTCAGAATGGAACAAATATGGAACAGGAGATACAGCAGCCAACAGAGGTTTTGGTTGAACAGAAATTCAGTGAGAATTAATATCATGATCCAGATTTTAAAATATATGGATATCAATTGTACCCAATATTGAGAAGGAAGCATTTTTTATAGACTCCATTAGATAGATACATCCTGGGACATTATGTAAAAATAAAAGGGGGTTATGTCTAAAATGGGAGTATGAAAGCTCTTATGGGTCCAAAGAAAAACAACAAAAATAGTATGTTTTGAACACTATGAAACATAAGGAAAGGTTGACAGGAGTAACTTGTTGCTAAAATATACAGAGCAGTTGGTGTATGTGTGGTCTAGAATAGAGGTTTGCAAAAACACCCATGAGTTCAATTCTATTCTCCACCTGTTTTTGTAATGTTTTCCTGAAAATACAGTCACTCGTATGTGCTTATGGATTGGTGATGACTGTTATTGCATTAATATGGTAGAGTTCAGTAGTTACTATTGGGACCAAACAGACCACAAAGCCTAAGGCTTTTATTATGTAGCCCTTCACAGAATATTATTTGCCAACTATTTGGCTAGAAAAAAATTCTAATCGGATAAATAATTGCATATTCAAGTAAGTATGCTCGAGGACTATGTTTATATGTGGAAATGTATTCATTTATTTTAAAATTCATACATTAGTACAGGAAACAGTGATCGATGTGATTAACTTGAGGTCATAAAGGAGGAAGAGTCTGTTCACTTCTCTTTGTGTGTAGCAGATTATTTTGCATATTGCAAATGCTTAGTGTACAATTAGTCTGCAAATAAATGATGAATGAGCCAGGTAGAGGCGCTGCTCTCAGAAAGCATACATTCCAATGGGGAACACCTGTTATTAAAGAAATAATTATATAATCAAGCATATTTTTGGCAAGTTCTATTAAGGAGAAATAGGAAGTGCTATAAAGCAGGTACATCATTTCACATATTTGAAGATTCCCTCCCCACACACACATTATTAATATCTGAAATAGAGATATATGTTTCAGTCAACGGTATAACTTTATAAAAACTATATATGTTTTAATTGGAGAAATTTTAGATTAATTAGAAAGTGATAATTGGAAAGTTTCCTGATATGTAAGAGTAAAGTTTAAGTTAAACAAATAAGTTTTTCTTGATTCAGGAGGCCAAGTGAAGATAACAGTGCAGTCAGGTAGAATTAAAATTAGCTGAGAAATTATATCAAAACTATGATGATTAATGGGAGTCAATTTATATTTGCCCCATTTGACATGCCTTGACACTCAGGTTAAGTTTCAAGGCAGGGATGCCTAAGACTATTAAATTTGCATTCCATAAGACCAAACTGTTGTAAAAATCATACTTATGCATATAAAGATGTTATCAATTGTGAGAATTAAATTAATGTTAGCTATTAATTTTAATCAGACAGTTTTAATAGGCATTTGTGTTATCTCAGTGAATAAAGAGCTTTAGAGCAATGGAGTATTAATGCTATTTAACACTGACATAGCAGTTAATATTATTGTGTCAAGAACTGTTACAAGTGCTTAGGAGACAAGCTCTTTTTTCTAAAACATTATTGGGATTGGGTGGCTTGCTCATGGCCACTTGGAGTGCGTATAGGCACTGCTATACATCCAGGTTGTCTGATTTAAGAAATGATGTTCTTAACTGCTGTGTTGTACTGCTTCTCAAACTGGAACTATTCAAAATAAAATAAGCTAGTCCCAGAGCCCTTCATGCTCAGTTATTAAGTAACACATGGGCTTTATCTTCCAGAGTTATTGTAGACAAGATTTGTTTACTGAGTAGTTTGATTTTTGAGCAACAGCGATCGACTCTAAGATAATGTGATTCAATGAGAAATAAGAGTGGTCTTTTTATGTCACAGAAGACACACTATGTGATTAGTAAACACATATCCGCTTATTTATTTGTTACAACTGCATTTTTAGGGGAAGCCAGGTTGGCTCAGTAGGTTAAGCACTCAGTTTACAGCCCTGGGGACTGAGGATCAAATCCCGGCACCGGCCAGTGCGGACCCATAATTCTGAATTGTGTTGTGCTTCCCATGCGGGAGGCCCCCAGTTCGGTTCTCGCTCCCTGGTTTGGCTCCTGACTTGAGGGGGCATGCCTTCCACACTGGAGGCCCCCAGCCCAGTTCTCGCCCTGTGCGAACCCTGTCCACCTGTGTGGAACAAAACCATGTCGACAGCTGATGAAGTTTAACTATGAAGATGGCTCTGGGCTCTCCCACTTCTCTCTGTCTCTCTTTGTCTCTGTCTCAAACAATAAAATAAATGTTTTAAAAAATGCATTTTTAGGGGAAGCTGGGATGGCTCAGTGGGTTAGGCGCTCACTTTGCAGCCCCGGGGACCGAGGATCAAATACCGACCCCGGGCCGTGTGGACCCACATGCTGAACTGGGGAGTGCCTCCAGTTCAGTTCTCACCAGGTGAGACCCCAGCTCAGTTCCTGCCCTGTGCAGCCCCATGCCCCCCTGTGGAATGAAACTATGTGGAAAAACCAATGATGTGCAACTATGGAGACTGTTCTGGGCCCTCCTCCTTCTCTCTGTCTCTGACTGTATCTCTCTCTCTCTGTGTCAAAAACAATAAATAAATCTTTACCAAAAAAATGCATTTTTATTCTTTCCTGATGCACTTTAGTATCTTCTTTAGGTATCATCTTAAATCAAATTGGTCTAATTTTAAAGTAAACAGATTCTACATAGTGCTTAGCAAAATGACTGATAGTCTTAAGTTTTCATGTCATGTTCTATATTATCATGAAAAGGGATAAGATATTTTACAGTTACATTAACTGTAACTTTTATTTTTCATTGTTTGCTTGGTAGTTAAGTGGATCTACTAAATTTTAAAATTGCTTCAAGGTTCCTGAATAGTTATGTTTAAGAGCAATACTTAGGTTTAAGGCACTCTGAGTCAATAAAAAGAAAACATGAGCTATGACTATATGCCTAGTATATTAACCATTTACATTTCCTAAGCAATGTGATATTAATTAAGTACTAGATAGCAAGAAACCAAAGCACTATATATTTCTCAGTAACTTCTATAAAGATATCTACATATGTACTTGCATGTGTGTGTGTGTGTGTGTGTGTGTGTGTGTGTGTGTGTGTGGATCGTGTCTCTTCCCACTGAGAAAGAGTAAAAAAGGAAGTAAAAGTTTGACTCACTTTACCAATGTTGTAAATTCTTGGAGTGTCATTATTTTTCACATCCAAACATAAGTATAAGGATATATCTCAAAATTAATTTTGGAATTATTTATCTTTTAAACCTCCACATGTCAGTACTCTTTTTATTATAATGAATTATTAAGAGTTGACAGTATTAGGACAAGGCCAGGTTTCAGTTAGTGCTTTGAGTTCTTTTTTTGTAGTAAGACTGAATCAATGCTCTCTAGACTAAATGAGTATCAAAAAAAGTCTACAGTAGAGGTTTTAATATTGAACTTTTATATTATTGTATTCATATACACTTTTTAAGGCTGTTCGTGCCTTGAAATATTCACTTATGGTGTTATTTCTTTAAAATATACCTATTTTAAAGTTTAAAAGAAAATTTGACTTTTCTATAATTTTATAAAATTATATTGTTTTCTTACAGACAGTTCAACTTTTCTTTATATATAGTACTTAAAAAATAATAATCTTAGTAAATTAACAGGATATTTTCTTGAGTGCCAGAAAAAAAGAAAAGAAACAGAAAACAAACAAAAAACAACAACCAAAAAAAAAAAATCTTGGTACATGTGAAAAGGTGAGCTAACTCCATCTGAGTCCTCATCCCTTCTACACATCCCAGAATCATATTGAAATGCCCCCCAAAATATTAAACTACTGAAATGAACCATAATTCTGAAAATATCATCTCTTACTAAAAAATAAAAATATTTAAAAGTGCTCCATAATCTTCACAAAGGTAATGCATAGATACAAACTAGATCATTAGGTTATTAAAGTGAGATATATATTTTATTTGAAATTGAAAAACATAAATAATTTTATAATAATAAAACTCTCACCAGAATTAAGTCTTTTAGATTGAAAAAAAAAAGAAGAAATTAAAAACAGTGCATACAAAAAAAAGGTACAGGGTGGAAACCGGATGAATCCGTGGATTAAATGCTTGCCTTTCAGCCCTGGAGACTGAGAATCAAATCCCGGCGCTGGCCCATTGTGGACCCATATGCCAAAGTGGGCTGTGGTTGCTCATCTCTATACAAAAAAAATTGTCTTTTCCAATGATAGTTACTGAAGTAACCAATGATAGTACTGAAGAAGATGAGAAATGTTATTATTTATGTAAGTATGTATGTATATGCATATGTATGTATGTATGTGTATGTAATTTATTGGGGGTAACATTGTTTAGTAAAATTATATAGGATACAAATGTACAATTCTATAATACATCATCTGTGTATTTATTGCATTGTGTTCACTACTCTGAGTCAGCTCTCCTTCTAGCACCACTTATTTGACCGCCCTTCTCTCCTCCACCACCTGCCTGCCCTCTTACCCTCTGGTAATTTGTCTGTGTCGGTGTTGGTCTATGAGGTTTTGTTACTTTGTCTTTTTTTTTATTTGTTGTCTGTTATTTTATATCCCACATATGAGTGAAATCATATGGTTCTCAACTTTTTCTGTCTGAGTTATTTTGTTTAGCATAATAACCTCAAGATTTAACCATGTTACCACAAATGGCAGTATTTCAACTTTTTTTATGGCCAAGTAATATTCCATTGTACATATTTCTTCTTTATCCAATTGTCTACTGAAGGACATTATGGTTGTTTTTATGTCTTGGCCACCATGAATAATGCTGCAATAAAAAAGGGGTACATATATTTTACAAACAAATGTTTTCAGATTTTGGATATTAGCCCCTTGTGGAAGGCATTTTTTGCAAGTATCTTCTCCCATTTGATTGGTTGACTCTGATTTGTTAACAGTTTCTTTTACTGTTTAGAAGCTTCATAGTTTGATATAGTCTTACTTGTTTATTTTTGGTTTTACTTCCTTTGCTTTTGAGGTCAAATTTCTAACATCCTCTCTGAATCCAATGCCCATAATCTCTTTGTTAAAGTATTCATTTTGTTCATTGAGTTTATTTCTGAGTTCATTAAACTGCCTATCTGATTTTTCTTGCATCTTGCTGAGCTCTTTTCATAAATGCAATCTTGAATTCTCTGTCATTTTAGTTACATAATTTTTAAAGTTAATTTTCCGGAGATCTTTTATTTTCTTTCTGAGCTGTCTTGTTACTTTGGCTATTCATAGTTATTGATGTGTTATCCCTGTTCTTGAGCATCCATTAGAGTACACTCTGCAGCATGTTGTTACAAAAAGAGCATTTCTTTTATTTTCCAACACGTATCACTGAAGCATTTTATTTTCTCTTGCCTTGTTCCGGCTTCTTGTGGTGGAAGACAGTCTGGGGAGGTGGGCATCTTATCTGTGACCTGTTTACCTAGGTCTGAAGGCACCATTCCCATTGAAGGACATGGTGGTGGTGGGGTTCTGAGCCTCTGAAATCTCTCCCAGTGCTATCTATGCAGCCAGATTTAGAACTGTGCTGCCTAAGCAGTCTTGGGGGTCCCCAGTGGGATAATGTGGGCGTGGGCTAGGCTCAGAGAGTCTGCTGACATGTTTGTGGTTTCTTCTCTTCTGAATAATGGCTACTGCCAGACTACTGCTGTCTTGCTCCTATATCTCCACCCTTGTCACTGAGATGATCCACAGTGAGTGTGTCTGCTGCTTACCAATCAAAGTTCAAGTTCTCAGAGCTATAGATACTCTACTCTTTAACCCGACACTGGTACACTTTCTTCTGGGGCCCACTGCTAGCCCTGGGAGAATGCACAGAGGGTAAGGCAGCCAAGTTCTGTAGCCTTGTTTTCTGCCTGGCAGTGAGGGCTGTTAGGCTATACCTGTTACACTACTGTATTCAGTCTTTGCCCTGAAGTTTTTGCACCAATCACTGGGTTCAGTCGGTGATCAGTATTATCTGCTGATCCCTCAGGCAGAAATTCTCAGGGTCACTGAGAATACACACATAACCTGAATCTTCCCCTCTCCTAGGACCACAGCGAGCTCTGACCTGGGTCTGTTCTCCCTTCCCTCCTTCCCTGTTCACCCCAATTCACCTACCTTCAGATATTTTAATTGTGGCTCTCACAGACATGTTTGCGCATAACAGGAGGAATCATTTGTTGAATTATAGCTGTTCAATTTGTTGTAAATTCAGGAGACTATTTCAAGATGGACTCCTCATTTTGCCATGTTTCTGACTGAGATCTTAAATCTATAATTCTCCTACCTCAAATAGAAATTCCTTAAATAAATATTCAGTTATTCATATAAAACGTAATTTTTTACAAAACTAGTTTTGAAAGGATGATCTAAATGTTTCTAGAAGAGACTAAATCCTATTTAAACCTTCAGAAACTGTTGTTTACTTATATGCTTAGAATTTTAGGGGATTACCCCCTCCACCACCACCACCACCTCCACCAATTGCTTGGTATTTTTCTGGCAGCCTCTCAATGGGATGGAACTGTGAGACTTAATTCCCCCATTTCTCTTTCCCCAAAATCAGGTCTCTGAGACAATGAGACGGGATTCCACTGCTAGACTGTAATTGTTAAGGAGGACAGTGACATAAATTGCCTAATTTTTACTTCCTTATAGAAAGAGAGGATACGGGCCTCAAGGCTTCTAGCTTCCCAGCAAGGTCTTCATCTAATTCAGTGAGTATTAATGTAACTTATACAAACTGTTTGAGATAAAATTCATATTTGTCATCAAACAATATGGTCTCCTTTTACCTTTTCAAGAGTCTTGAATTTATAGGTAACAAAGTCACGTAAATCTCTACAGACCATAATATTTTCCTCTATACTCATTGTTTAATCCTGCCTCACAGGCAATTTCAAGGAGTACACAGCAGCTAAATGTTGTTTGTCTATCAATGCTTGAAACATTACTTGCAGATATAACCTTGTCAATGTCATCTTTCATAGTTGTTTTCTTTACTACTGGAATAATCAAAGTAAAGCCTCACATTCAGTTAACACATCACGTCTTTTGCAAACACGAAATACAAATCTCCATTTAAAATAAATGTAAAGACTCACATCATGGGAAGGAATGCTTTAATTGTGTCTTAAGCATGCAATTTAGTTATCACTGTGTAGTCCCCAATGGACACATTTTGTTTATTTGTTTGTTTTGTTTGGAGCACTTACAATAAGAGTTTATTTTTGCCCACAATTAAATTGTCATAGATTCTAAGTGCCCTCTCAATTTTAATTTCACAATAATCAGTTTCATATTAATGCACTCGGTGGGAAGTATGTACTCATTTACATGGCCCATTCTCTCAAGGACTTTAGGAATGAAGTGTGTGACTGGAGGCCAGTGGTCACTGAAAATGTCAGAATCCAGAGGGTCATGTTCTTTTCTGAGGTCCAGCTGAGCCTAGTGGTCTTCAAAGTGTTCATATAATTACAGTCTGCATATTTTCTCCCTAATGCAATATCCGTTTCTTTTTTTAGACCATTTACATTTCTTCCTGAATATGTACTCATGAATATACACTATGATTTCAAGGAAAATCTCTATGGACTTTTGAGTAGAAAAACTGTAAGGACTAATTCAATATTGTTACTATGGTTTTCAATAATTCTTTACAAATGCTTTAAAAAGAGGTAAATGAAGATTGAGGTTTAATCACCATATTCCATTAAAAATTCATCATTTTAAATTTGCCTAATAGACTGTTATTTGCCATGCATAGTCAGGCACAGCTCTGCTATTAGAATTCACTTGACCTCAAGCATGTTAACTGCAATCCTAAAGTAGCATTTATTTTATTTTGTTTTAAACTGATTTGGTTTGTTCTTCATATGTTGTCATTTATATTCTGATGGCTAAACTTTTATTTCAGAAAAAGTAAAATGTGTTGTTCAAACTCTTTTAAATCATGTTTCAACATGGTCTGTGTCACATGCCAGATGTTGAATTTATACAACATTGTGGGCTTCCTTCAATTTCATTTCTAACATTGTCCCCAGTGGCGTCTATTTGACGCTCCTAAGATTTATGCTAACAATAGAACTGAGCTATGAGCGAAACAGTATCTTGCTCCACCCTCTTTCTCCTAGTGATTTCACTGTCCTTCTCCTCCTGCCTTTTGCAAAGATAGTCCTCAAGGTATCATTCCGAAAACACAATTATTAATAATTAAGGGTTTGTTATTTTTTACTCAATTTATCATGCAATAAAATGTTAAAGTAGGGGCGTTAGTTTCTCTCTCCCTTACCCTACAGTTCATAGCACTACCCATTTCATATTTCATTTTATTTCTTTGCACAACAGATTCCCATATCAAACTGAACAATAATGTGGTTTAGGGACCAAATCACATGTAGCATTGCTCCCACTCTATTATATAGTAAGTGTTTTTAAAAATCTGTAAAACAAGCAAGATAGCACTTGTGATACTAGAAGACTCGTGAAGGTCAATGGATTTCTAAAACCCTATTCAGTTTTTAAGAAATCTTATGAGGCTATATATTTGCAGTATAGCAATGAAGGCAGCTAATGAAAATAAAATCAATCTAAATTTGTCTTTGTTCAAGTAGAACAAGAGAAGTAATTAATTTCTAAAACAGTAAGGAAAAATAAAACATAAGCTATTTAGGATTTAACAGATCTGTTATCTTAGAACAGAACATCACAAAACAGTTTCTAAGGGTAAAGAGACAAGTAGCAGCTAAGTTTTCACATTTGAGAGATGTTTTAAGTCCATGCAAAGGTATAGTAAGAGGAGTCCAAAACATCTTTCAAACAATTTTTCAAAATCATAATTTTTATTATTTTTATGAAATAAAGCCAAAGGATAATTTTAATTGAGGTCCAGGTATATTTGTTTTACTCAAGCTCAATTTTTTTTATCTTTAGTGTCCATTTTTTCAGTGTCAATCATATATACATATATACATACACACACATATATTATCAATCAATTTGAGAAGATGCATTAGGACTAGCAGTAAGAGGACATTTTGAGGTTAAATTATATTTGGATTTCTATAAAACAAGCCCCCACATATACATATATACCTGTCTTCTATTCTTCAGAAAATTATATTATCTTAAAATAATTAAAAAAAAATTTACTTTTCATTTAATGAAAAGTAGATTTAATGAAATCTTGTGTGAATTTACACATACACCTTGGATTCTTGAAATAGAATATTCTCTTTTTCATGCTATTTGTTCATAAGAAACATTGTTTGTTTGTATTTGCCTTAGTCTTTACATAGACAAAAACTATTGAAAAACCCACTAGAACAACACTGAGCTCACAAAAGAGAAAATTATATTTACATTATTTTAATAGAATAATTTTTGCAGAAGGAACAAAACTCAACCTAGTAATTTTCTCATTAGGTAATACTAATAAATTGTTTTATGAATAGTAATTATTTTCTTATCTGTTAATTACTTGAAATTAGTTTATAATAATTACTTTATACTCTCTTTATGAACAAGAGTTTCTAAATTTTTGTTGTGTCTTGTTGGATAAATTAGGTTATCTTGAAGCATTATTGGACAGGCTAGCAGGGCAGAAGAAAATATAAAAACACAGTGATCTGATTGACATCATCATAGATTTCATTATGGTCTTAAGCTGTGAAGCCTAATAACACTATAGAGAATTTTTCATGCCTTTTTTTATTAGGTATAACACTAATTAAAATATAATCACTCTTCCCTTAAACAGCATATGTATCTTGGATCTTCTTTATCTCTAGATAGATGTAATTGTTAAGTATCCAAATTATGGCTCTTCATTTGCTAAATGCTTGCAGAGAATTTGATAAATGGTACACATGTAATAACTAAAAATAAACAGACCTTGTTTAATCTACTGAAACTCTAAATGAAGCTTGAATAAGGTCAAATCCTATGAAGCTGAAAGGGATTGTCAAATTGATAAATTTTAACGAAGCCTCAGTTAGTTCAGTAAAAACTAAAGAAAATAAAATAAGAAAATTCAGCAAGCTCACGATTCAGTAGCCCTACTTAGAAGCACTATTAAATGGGTTTCCCAGTTGATGAAAATACTATGGAATCTTAGCATATGGAAATACGAAGGTTAAATACTCAAATGTATTTCCCACACTATTTCCCATAGTACAAGGTTGGAGAAGTGGCATGGTATTTTGGACTGAAAATGATATTAAGAAACCAAAGAAATACATATTTGAACATTAACCGAGTTATTAATTATTTTTTTTATTCCTAGAGAACACAAACGGTGTGAGTTCCATTTTATTTTATCTGTATAATGAGACAGAAAATACTCTAAATTAAAAAGACGTTAAAGAGATATAACAACTAAACGCAATCTGTGACAGAACTTTTTTTTCAATTAGGACACTATCAAAATAACTGGAAAATTCTGAATAAAGTTTGTACTTTAGATAATCATATTGTGTTGTGTATTTCCTGCTCTTGACAGTTACATATGAATACATAAAAGAATGTCTTTGTTTCATAGAAAATACACACCAGAGTATTTAAAGATCCATTACTTACTCTGAAATAGATTAGGAAAGGAAAAGACAGAGAGAAAGAAGGAAAATAATAAACCACTATGACAAAATGTCACATTTTAGGGAATAAGGACATATGGAAATTCTTTGTTTAACGTACTTTTCCATAAATCTGAAATTACATACAAAAAACACATTAACAATTTATGAACAAGTGTTTGTGGCAGGGGAAGTCTTCTTTGGGGGACTGTCTGTTTTCTCAAGGTGTCCTGGTTCTCTGGGGAGATATTCAGGCCTAGGAAAGCTTGTGTGAGATTTTGTTAGGTCAGCTCTGTCCTTGGTCTTAGAAAGCAAGACTTGATTTTTCGTTCCTAGCTGTTTTGTTATTGTAGTACTCACCTTTTATTTATATTGGTATATAAGGGGGTGTGGTTCTGGGGGGTGGGGAAGAGGCCACTTTGTTTATATTGGTTGTAAATCTAAGGCTGTCTCATGTCTTGGCATTCAGATCAGGGATAAATGTTCCATCTGACAACTGACCTTCTGTGTGCTTAAATGTCCTTTGTATCCATCAGAAATACTACAGAAGGACAGAAAATTAAAATTCAGGTATCCTGGTTTCTCAACAAGCATTATCCTTAAATTTTAACACAGCGTGTAACCTCACAATAAGAAGGACCTTTGAGGAGTTTCTAATACCCGGAAGGGTCTTCCTGTGATGCTTTTGCTAGGGTCTTTAAGATGCCTAAATGAATGCTACTATGTTCAATTTACATAGTCTGCTGAAATCAAAATTGAGCCATAATCAACTGTTACTTGACATGAGAGAAGAGAGAGAGAGAATTAAGCAAGTGCTGTCTTAAGATACAATATGGAAATATTTAATCATAACCACAATCTTAACATATAAATGGACAGATTACGGCTAACTGTTACAAAAAACAATAAATCAGGACCACTCTAATGATTTGTAATATGGCAGAATTCCTCTTGTAAATATCCTTCATCTTTAATTAATGATGGATTTCTATTGGAATAATAACTAATGGATGCTAAGCTCTGTGTGTCAGGTAAAAAAAAAAATCAACTATAATTTATTTGCAATTAAAATAGCAAAACAGTGTATTTGGCAGCCACCAACAGGAAAAAACAATTTTCAGTACACATCCCGGCAGGAGATTAGTGAACATCCCAATTAGAGATGCCTGCACACTTATTTCAGGAGATGCAATGCTTCAATCAAGAGGGTTTCCTCATTTCCTCCATTTCTGTTTGCCTTTTTCTACTGTCTTCCCAGATAATAATAATTAATAATAATAATAATAATAATAATAATAAACAAAGACAGAAATCATAAAGCATTGAACTTCCTAGGGACATTCTTGCAGGTGTTTTAGTGACTGCTGTAGAAATTAGAATACCTTATTCAGTTCTCAATTACAGGAGCATGTACCTAAAAGACATATTGTCCTTTACACTTGAGTACACTGAGCCCATATGAATATATAAAGTGCATAAAATTTGTAAAGGCAATATTATTTTAATGAAATTAAACATATATTACTTAAAGGAAAACTAGTTCAACTAAAATTATCTGTAAAATATGGTGCTTAGCATATTTATTTGAAAGTCTGCCAATGACATCAAACAGTTCCTATAGTGCTTTGTCTGAAAAGCCCCAAAATGTTAGCCTTCATCCTATTCTCTTTGAAAAGGGAAATTTTTAAAAAAGAAAAACTTATACAGAGCTTAAGGATGACATTAAAGATCTTTCTTATGGTAATATATTTTTCTAAAATACGCAGATGTTATTAGGGGTGTGTGAGTGTGTATATGTATAATAAAAAAAGAGAGTTACAGATAGATATGTGGGAGTAAAAATGTATTAAAAAAATTTTTTTATTGTTTTTGAGGGAAGGTGAGAGAGAAAGAGGGAGAGAGAGTATGTGTGTGAGTGAGAGAGAGAGAGAGAAGTGGGGAGGTCCAAGAGCAGTTTTCATAGTTGCACATCATTAGTTGTGACATGGTTTCATTTACTCCACACAGGTGGATGTGGGGCTGTGCGGGGTGGGAACCAAACCGTGGGCCTCTAGCACAGGAGGTGAGATCCTTTGTTGTGGAGCTATCTTAATGGTTACTATTTGTGCCACAGTTCAGCGTGTGGATTTGCACAAGCTGGGGCTGGGAATCAGACCCTGGACCTTGTGATTGTGAGTGAAGCGCTTAAAAGCTGAGCTATCCCAGCATCCCTGAAAACTGTTTGTTTGTTTTTTTGTTTGTTTTTTAATGTCCTTTCCACAATTAATATCCTTTTTTTTGGCTTGTGCCTCCTCCCCCCACCCCCTCCACACACACACACACACACACACACACACACACACACACACACACGAGAGTCTTGCACAAATGAGGCACATACCTGCAAGAATATCTCACTAATGAAAGTTGTGTTAATATAATAATTAATTGCCAAGTACTAAATACCTTATACACCTACCTTTTAAATATGTTAACATAAATAGTCTTCACATGAAAAGTTATGGCATTTTTAAATTTTATTTATTTTATTTATTTTATTAAAAAATATATATATTTTTTTTTGTCTGAGAGAAAATGATACCGAGACAGAGAGAGAACTGAACTGGGGGAGCTCCCAGTTCAGCATATGGTTCCGCACGGCCCGGGGCAGGGATTTGATCCCCGGTCCCCGGCACTGCAAAGTGAGCGCTTAACCCATTGAGCCATCCCGGACTTTTTTTAAAAGAATACAAGATTGAGGTTAAAAAGTTAACCCAGTCCAAAGCTAGTCAATCTAAAGCGAAAGGTAAAATTTGAGCCCAGAATTGTGGCAATCTAGACTTAGTATTACTTTTTTAATTTTTTTACTTTCATTTTTAGGTATTTATTTATTTTTATATTTTATTGTTAAATTTATTGGAGTGACATTGATTGATAACAATTATTTTGTTCCCAGGTGTACAATTCCACACTGCACCCTCCATACACTGCACTACATGCTCACCACCCAAAATCAGCTCTCCTTCCACCACCACACACTCGATGCTGCCTTCCTACTCACCCCCCCCCCCCCCCCCACC
>PVKE010002888.1:0-19324 GCA_004027555.1 Craseonycteris thonglongyai
CTTCTCTCCCTTCTGGAAGAAATCCCTAAAGCACTATCGTACTCCTAAATGCATTTCTCCACAAGTTAGCACTTGAATATATACTGTCTTTTAATCGTTCATTGTTTCATGTATGAAAGTTTTCATCACCCCTCCAAAAGAAAAGCTTTGATCATCAAGGGATATATTTGTATCTTCCACAGCACTGGACACAGTACTGAACACACAAGAGGCATTCATTATGCCAGACTTCTAACAGGACTTTTACATTTATGATAAAGCCTTGTGAATCATGAGTACCTGAAATATGGTAGCCTGGCCCAACTTTTGAGAGGACCTGCACAGCCTGAAGCATGCTAAAGCTATAGGGTCTGATGCTATTTTTGTCCTAAATATTAAAGAAGGCGCTTGTTAGCCACCTGCATACTTGTATACATTTTAAACACAGATCATTGAGTAAATACAATGGAATGTCATAAATGACTTTGTTGCAGTCATCTTAAAAATACTAAAACTTACTAAGGCTGTTGTTTTGACATCTTTCTATGGCACAGAATCTTAGCCAGAATTCTCTTCAGTCAGCTGCTGAACATGATAATTAGGGAACTTTCTGAATTATTTGTAACTTTAAATAATATAGTTCCGAAGATGTAATTTTTGTTGTTTTTTAGCAAAAAGGAAAGTTGTAGAGAGCATTTTTTCCCACACTTTCCAGAAATTTCACAAAAGTATTTGACCTCATTAGCTGGCAATTATTAAATGTGTTTGTTGCTCTGAAAAGTTCACCAACATGCTAAGATGTGGTTGATTGTATTGTAATCTCACTGCACAGTGTCTTCTCTCATCACTAAAGACGGAGGTGAGGTTGTGAAACTTTGATCTTTTCTATCTTCTGTGCAGGAGGATGGAATTGGCTGCTTGGAAGCTAATAACAGACTGTTTTCCAATACACATACAGGAGACCCAGATATTGTAGCCTACATAGATAGTCATCAGGGATTCTGGTATAGATGACTGTGCTCATGAGGGCATGCAAATGATTGTGGACAGCCCTGTAGGAACTTAGACACATAGATTAAGAACATATCTTAAAGACTATCCCCATTACGGGATAACCTCAGAGTTTGAGATATTTCCATCAAGAAACAGAACTGAAACTATCATTCATCATTTTGTTCCCTAACCAACAACTCAAGCCCATGAGACAGCATAGCATGGCTTTGTAGGGAGCCAGTGAGGTGGGGGCAGCTGTGGCCTCAGCTCCAGACCAAACTAAAATTCTGCACAGCAGTAATGCTTTGGCCTCTCTACACCTTGGATCAACCACAGCTTCCCTATAGTTTCTAAGCAGTCCCATCAGTGTTGCCTGGGGGAAACTTCAAGGAGTCAGCTGGTGACGAGGATATTTCTATCCACCCAATTTAAGAAAATCAGAAGAGGTACTCCAGAAGAATATACCGAATTAACATTTTGTAGTAAAGTGAAGGTAGAAGAAATGCTTTTAGGATTTTCTTCAAAGAGTGAGCCACAGAGATTGTTGCATAGAAAACTGCTGGTGCTTTTGAGCAAAGACTTTTGCTGCTAGTAAAGCAACTGAAAGCAGTGAGGTACTTAACTCCAGGCACTCACTGATCAAAGCACTGACTGTTCTTATGAGGGAAAGGACTTTGGTCGGTTCCACATTGGCTTTTTTTTTTTTTTCAGCCGCAACTACATGCTGATGTAATTCAGCTATCATTTTTGAATTTTTAAAAATGAAAAATATAACCCCCACATTTAATTCCCATTTTTCTGGGACCCCGTACTGATTGTGTGGGATAGACATTGCGGCTGCTTCAGATCTTCAGCAGATGCATTCCTTGAAGCAGCTACTTGAAGATAGTTTTATAAAGAAAATAGGTTATAGGTGGTGATTAAAACTATTTGCATTGCATTCATTTATCAGCTGCTTAATGCAAAGTATAATTAGTTTATGGTCAAAAAGGCTTACTACAACATCTAATTAGTGCTAAGGATAAGCATTGAAAAGTTCTTGACTGGCTGAAGTCTTTTTAACAGTTGAAGTATTTTCTAGTTAACCAGTAGCATGCTAGTTGACCTAATGGAAGTTTTTGAAGGGCTTTTAAATACAGTACCTTAACCTTGCCAGGAAGAGAAAATTCTTCAAGTTGTAGGGTATTTGTTTCTACACCAGCCTGGTATGCAAGGCAAAAGCCTGAGAATAGAGATGTATAAGGCATCTTGATGTAAGGCACTTAGTATTTTATTAAAGGCATAAAAGTGAAACTGTACTAAGTATGTACAGAAAGGTCAAAATGTTTGATAGGTGAAACAATTCACATTTTATGTACATCAGAATTCATTTCAGAAGGGAACCTCTTGCATGTGATAATACGGTAAAGCCTTTAATCACATCTCAGCCCTTAGCATCAGAACGTTTATACTGTAAATAAACTTTATTAATATTATATGTGAGGAAAATGTTCATGTACAGCACTGGTTGCTTTGGATAGAAAATGAATTCCATCAGTATGTTCCAGTTATGTAATGAATTTCAGAAACACTGCAGAGGATCCACAGAAGAAAAAATTATGGGGGAATGCTAAAGAAATAGCAAAATGTGTGACTTCTTACAAAAATTGTCAGTGTTGCGTACTTCTGTATATTTTGTTTGACCATAATGTCAGTGTCTGTGTTTTGTACCTCTAACCCCTGTTCTGTATAATCCCTTGTAAACAGATAAGGTATTTTATTTTAATCTATTTGACAGAACATATCACTCCAAAAGAGCAAAGTTTTGGGGTGAGTAGTGAAGAAGTTGATGTCATTATAGACAAAAAATAATAATAATAAGTTCACAGAACTGAGGAGGGGAACTATGAAAAAAGAAAAAAACTTTGGTGCTTATCAAATCAAGAGAGGTTATTAGGAGAGACAGGTTAATAGGGTACTAAAATGGAATAGTTCCTATAAAAATCTGCAGCTTCCTGAGTTTTCAAAGCCAGGAAGTTGACTTCTTAGCTGCCAGATCACCATTTCAAGCCAAGAGAATGGGTTCTCTGAGCTTGTCAGGGGTAGTAAGAGGGTCTTCTTCATGAATTGACAGTAGGAAGTGTCCTGGAAAGGTCGGTGGGATCATTGAACTTGACTGAATTCTGTAAGCCATAGTTCTGCTTGCCCCACTAATATTTAAGTATTTATGCTTAGAAAATTTGGGATAGGAAAAAAACAAGGAGAGCTCTTTTCCTGGAGAACAGGCACAGATGCATCCAGTTCTGGCATTGCAGGCAGTTCTGATAGCATTTTGCAGTATTCCATTTGGCTGTGCTCCTGGATACCTTCCCTGCTCCCACTTCCTCTGGTTTATGATTAATAAGAGAGAGGGCTTGTGAAGATCTCATAGCTATGAAAGACTTTTTCTCATTTTTATTCTGGAGTTCACCTTTTATTCCAGAGTCTGGTCATGCTGATGTACTCATCTAAAGCTGGCTAACCAGGTTCATCCTACCATCCTCATAGAAGAGTCATTGTGTGAATTGGAGTAACTTAAAATGTAGTCCAATAGTGACAGCAATACTTGCCAGAGGAGCCATATTTTGGGGGCCCCTACTCTGAGCAACTTCTCAAAAAAAGTTAAGGGTCTGGGGTTCCCCATCTGGGAAACCAAATGAAGGTCTGCAGATTGCAAAGTGAAATGTAGAATCAGAGGAAAGGAAATTAAGTGGTATTAATAGATCCTTTCATAGAAGTTAGAGTAGATTTTTATTTCAACTACTGAGAATTTAATAAAATTATTTGAAAAGTTTCTCAACAGATTTAGGTTTCATTTTTAGAATGGACACTACTGTACATTTAAAAGCAGTTACTTATTTTGCTATTCAAATTAATTTTTTTATTATGTCTAAAAATGAAGTTACCTGTTTTACTTTTCAAAGCTTTGTAAAACAAACTTGAAGTTATAGGGAGGTAAGCCATCTCCAGTTCTGCAGGTCAAACAAAAGTCTGGGAAGTGCTTTGGACATCTCATAATACAGAATGTCTTAGCATGAGAACTTAGTTTCATATTGTCTGGTTATATTTAATACTGGACAGCATAAACCATCTTTTTCTCTTATCCTAAAGCAGTGGAAGGTAGAGTGGGTGTTAAGTTGACTTGTAAACAATAATGGTCTGCTGTTATTTTAACAGATTTTTTAAAAATCTTTTGAGTCTCACCTCTATTTACTAAAGAATCATGACTGACTTTAAAGTACACAGTAATCATCGAAGTTAATTGGTCTTAAAATGGTGTTTTCTCCCTTCAGCAAGCATTCTTTAAGCTGTGAGGCTGAATGTTTTAAGATACAGAGATCTGCAAGTGATTGAAAAGCAGTGTTAAAACTTGCATTTCATTCCAGTTTCAGATTTGGTTTTAAGTTCTTTGGTCCAGGAAAAGGACTAAGCAGCTGATTCACCACCCTGAATCACTATCATTGAGTTTCCCGACAAGATCAGGTGTTTTAGGAAGGAGAGTCAGGAGAAGAGTTGTAACAGCTCCCACCTCCCAGCTGAGGAAGAGTAAGGAGGAGGAGGCCTAGTGGAGGAGGGAAGAGAAATGTAGGGATATGTTGAGGTCACTGCTCCCTTGAGGTCACTGCTCCCTCTTAACCTCAACTACTTAACAATTTAAGGTCTTAGTCTGCACTGGCGAGAGCAAAGCATGTTAGACTTAGAGATGCTTCTGTGAGTAGCAGGGGTTCTTACAGGAAAATAAATGGAGGTGGGGAAGGAGGAAGCAGAGTGTAAGTATACAGGAAAATCTTGTTCTAAAAATGTGAGTTTAGGGGTAAAGGGTGGGATATGCAAGTAAAATCAATTATTTTAAAATGAACATATGTATTTTTATTAACTTTTAGTTAGATTATTACAACCCGCTCAACATGATAAGCCTACATCTATAGAGAGCTAACTCAGGCATTGGCTTATTTATTTGTAGACTGGATAAAACAAACCTTTCCTGTTATGTCAGTTTCTGGTTTCTTAGTTTAGAATAAATTAGACCAAAAGAAGAAACTTGTCTTTGTATGCCTGCAGAATTAAGTTCTTGCTGTTAAAACCTGGCCTTTTCATTTTACTAGTCTTTGAAGAGTTCAGATGTTTGGTAGATGTTCAATAAATGATTTTTAAATTGACTTTATTCATTTAAAATCCATATTAGCATTTCTAGAATGGCTTCTTTCAGTAAATAATGGAGTCTTAAAGAAGTGGTATTGTTTTTTCAGCTAGAGAACTCCATTGAAAATAATAATTTAAAACCTTAATTGAAGATTGAAGTTTCAATCATGAGAAATGGCAGCAAAATAAAATGTATACACATTTATAGTCAGTGGTCCATTTTAGGAGGCCAGTGATATTTGACAAATTAAGAGTAGTGAGGTTGGGAAAGGAAATTGTGGGTATTTGTAATAAATATTCTCTTTACATTGTTTCTCTTCAGGGTCATTGTAAAACAATAAATTATCTCTAGGTGACAATATTTGTTGCATTTGTTTTCTGTCATCAGTTGCATAAATGCATATTTTGGGTAAAGGAAATTAATTTCAAAATTAAAAACGAACTGCAACGTACAGACAATCCTCACACAAAAAAACATGTTCTAAGTAATTTCACAAGAGTTCCCTATGAAGCACCATCTTAGCTCTAGGTAGCTTCATGGAAAGGGCAACACGATGAAAAGCCATAGAATAAAGTAGCTTTTTAATGATCCCCCAAAACTAATTTTCTCATAAGATGGAACCATTGAAAAAACTTTGATCAGTTTGACTTAGAAAACTGAACATCCTAATGGTAAGTACCTGTAAACAAATGGTTTATACCTTTAAACTGTGACCTATAATCTGATAAGCTTGTTCCGCTATTGCATAATATATTAAACTCAAAATGTGATATTTTTTAAAAAGTGGGACATGTGAAAACAATTTATTTTTATGTGTGTCACTTTTTATTTACTTCACAACCAAATCCTGGTGCAGGGGAACTCCACCCTATCCTGTCTATCTTAGTCTGTGTCCCCCAGAGAGCAGAACCTGAGATCAGGGCTTGTGTGCAGATGATGTGTTTTAGAAAATGACTCCAGAGAACAGAAGCAAAGGACAGGGTAGACAGAAACGGGAAGAATTCCATTGTGTAGTCACTGCTGTAAACAAGGGACCTCATGAGAAATTCTGGTCGCAAGTTTATAAAGGCTGGGGTGTGAAGAGGACCCAGAGCCTTACAGTGCCCCCAGTGCAGACAAGAGCGCCAGCAGTCGGGGGTCAGGGATTACCTACCACAACCTTTCACCGTGTCCAGTCCAGTTCAAACCCTGGAGGCTTCCTCCGCATCTTCCATTCCTGTATCTCAGAGCTGTGGGAGGAGAATATGCAGACGTGCCACCTTCATTCTTACCTTTGCCCCTGCTACACAACCCTCTTGGGTTTACAGTCTGGGTTTCTACTGCTCCCCAAACTCCCATGCCCACCACAACCTCACCTCACCGTTTCTCAGCAGTACTCTCCCAAGGGTCTCAGGTCATCCAGATGTGCAACACTTTCTGGTCCTGCTCCCTGGAGCCACTTGCCTTGCGAACTTCCAAAGGATATGGCCTCATTCTGGTGTCTCCAGGCTCCTCCTCACCCCTCAACACCTATTTTCCATTTAACCCTCTTAGTGCTACCTTCTGCCAGCGGTGCTAGTGAGAAATGCGAAGGGTAATTTAATAAAATGTGTCACCTTAGGAAAGAAAAACGTTATGAAGTTATTGTTTTAGATATCCATATCCGGTTTTTTTAGTTTCATATAAATTGAATTATTTAATAATACTATTACATCGTCTGAAAAGAAATGTAATTATTTCAGTCATACATCCATCATAAAAGAAAAAATATGTAAGTTACAGCGCTTTTAACTATGTTCTACGTATGAGCCGATGTATCGGCCCGTCGCACTAAAAGGGTTAAATGAGCATAAACCTATAGGAGCAAAGCAAATTTTAAAAAATATTTTGTTTGACCTTGTCCCTTTTAGCTTCCAAATTCCTCTACTAAGTAGACTATAACCACTGTTTTCATCTCTTCACTCTGATATCCTCCCTCTTCAATCCCCTGTAACTGAGCTCTTAACTGCTTAGATGGCTCAGTCACCAGTGTTTTTAAGTGTTTTCTCTCATCTTAATTCTTCCTTACTTTTCTATAACATTTAGACATTTTCTTGAAACCCTGTCAGTTCCCATTACACTGTCCCTTCATTTCCTCTCTTCCTCCTTCACTCATGAATAACCATGAATTTTCTTTAATCCGCATATCAACTCTGCAAATACAATTGCGTCATTGTCCAGATGTGGAAACAGGACTAAAAAGTGGCCTACCCCATTAAATGGCAGAGCTAGATTTTAAAACCAGGTGTCTGACTACAACCAAGTTCTTTCCACTACATTGTTCCTTGTCCTCCTTTGCTAACTCAATTATTCTCCCACCTTCATACATCACTTAAGAGATCTCACAACTACCTTTAAGGAGCAACCTGTCATAATAGTTACACACATGGTCTTGAAGCCAGTTTACCTAGGATCAAATTCTTTACCACTTACTTGCTGTGTCTTAGTTGCTTCATCTGCAAAATGGGTATAGAGTTATAAACCTTAAACAAGCCATTGCATATAAAACACAACAGTGCCTGACCTAGTGTTCTAAAAAAAATCAGCTATTTTTATTCTCCATGGGTCTCTAGCTCTTCTGTCCTGAATATTCGTTTACCCCTCACAAAAGTTTCCCTTTTTAAAGTGAAACATGCTGGTGGTGTCCTCCATCTCATGAGTCCCTAAAACACTGGTCAAAAAGGAGCCACATACTACACCTGACAACTTGGGGGCGGCCTGCATAGCGGGTCCTACAAACTCAGACTGAAATTAACCGCATAGGATGGTCTAAACATAAAAGTTCCTAACTAAAGCGGGTCATGGACAAAAAAAAGAAGGGATATTGGAATGACAAGACGGGGTTATGTAATAACTCTATTCATGAAAAAGTAAGACAGTAACAAAAGATATTACATGAACATACTGAGCTAACAGTTATTTTTTTTTTTTTTAAGATTTATTTATTGTTTTTGACAGAGAGAGAGAGATACATTCAGAGACAGAGAGAAGGGGGAGGGCCCAGAACAGTCTCCATAGTTGTACATCATTGGTTTTTCCACATAGTTTCATTCCACAGGTGAGCGTGGGGCTGCACAGGGCAGGAACTGGGCCGGGGTCTCGCCCTGGTGAGAACTGAACTGGGGGACACTCCCCAGTTGAGCATATGGGTCCACATGGGCCGGGGCCAGGATTTGATCCTCGGTCCCCGGGGCTGAAAAGTGAGCGCCTAATCCACTGAGCCATCCCAGCTTCCCCTAACAGTTATTCTTCAGTGACAGAATTCATAAAAATTCAGGTAGATTTAGAGGGGGACTGTATTTCACCATGATTCTACTACGAATATTTCCCTTATGAAGTAATTTTTTTTTATTATTGTTTTTTGACAGAGATACAGAGACAGAGAGAAGGGGGAGGGCCCAGATCAGTCTCCATAGTTGCACATCATTGGTTTTTCCACATAGTTTCATTCCACAGGTGGGCAGGACTATACAGGGCAGGAACTGGGCCGGGGTCTCACCCAGGTGAGAACCGAACTGGGGGCACTCCCCAGTTCAGCATATGGGTCCACACGGGTTGGGGCCGGGATTCGATCATCGGTCCCCAGGTCTGCAAAGTAAGCATTTAACCCACTGAGCCATCCTGGCTTCCCCTGAAGTAATCTTATGTAGCAAATTTTGGTCTTTCAACACCTTATCATAAAACTTCTCATACTCCATTGCACAATTCTGTTTTACTACTAACATAGCCCTCAGTGTCTCAGCATTTAATCTAGCTTTCTCCTTTGACCACATGCTGCTCATAACAGAAAATATTCTTTCCACGGGTGCTATACTTCCTGGAAAACAGAATAAACTACAATATCACAAAAGTCTTGATAGTCTAGGCATTTTTCACTCATTTCAGAAAAAAATCATTACCCATCTACCAGATACAGAAATGTATTTTTATTCCAAGTATTCAGCTGCCTCACAATTGTAGATTTTATGCGGGTCCACTGATCGCAAACACGAGTTTCTTCTGCTTCTGTGTGTGTGATGAGTTCCTCATTCAGGCTGTCCTGTGTTTCTTTCCATTCAGGCGTCTTCCTTAGTAGCACCCACTTGAACTTCGTGTTTCCTACACTGCACTTCACTTGTTGATATATTCTAAGCTGGTTTCATAGAAATTCTCAACTACTTCAAAAAACAAGCCTCATTAATTTCTCCTGAATTTACTAATATTTTCAGTTGTTTTTGACATCAGGAGTTACAAACACTTTTTCTGGACTCTAAATTGTTTACAAGATCTTCAATGTTTATGGCTACTTCTGTAGCTGAAATATCTTTTTCAATTAAACTAATTTAAGTTTGGAACATAGACACTTGATCTCTTGCATATATCAATAAAATACTTATAAAATATCACATGAGCAGTAAAAATAACCTATCTGTATGGCATACCACACTGAACATTAATGCAGGACTACACTGGCCAGAGTGCAAAAAATCATAAACATACACCCAAGAAAAAAAGGAGTGAACACCTTGACTGCTCTCACAGGCCAGTATATGCTAATGTCCCACTGGAGAGTTCCACTGTAATAAAAATAAAAAATAAAAAACGTCTAACAACCTGTTGAACTGAAATATGAGTCTGAAATGTCAGAATCAAACTGAATGTTTGATTCAGAAAGAATCTCTACAGGAGGTATGATGGTAGAAATAACAGACTCACAGTCACTACATCCCACACTTCTAACCTGATGAAAGCAGAGAGCCGGGTGAACCTGTTCAGTAGTTCATGTGCATTGAGACCTGGCTCCCACACACTGAATAGGGCTTAGCAACCGCCTCTTGAATTCCATGCTGCAGACAAGCAAGGGGGCAGCCTCTGTCGCTAGTTGAAAGAGTCTGGCCCTGACTGGATAAAGTAAATGGATCTTCCTCTCTTCACAGTAGTAGTTTTACTGCACGCATCGATTAGCATAGAGCCTTATGATAAATAACCCATGTCCAGTTTTTTACAAAAAATTTAAAATGGGACAAAATTGACATTTATATAGAAACAATGGGACAGTTGGGAAATATGGGGGAAAAATGGTACTGTCCCATTTAAAATGGTATGTATGGTCAGCCTACTACTCAGGGCACAAATCCACTGCACCAGAACAGAAGACCACAGAACCCCTCATTACCTTGTTCCCCACATACCATCTCTGTGCTGTAAATGTTAATTATTAACAATTCTGTACCTACAAATGTAAATAAAGTATGTGCCTCTCCATTTTACTTTTTATCCAATCCCAAAGTTTTCCTCACTTTGCTTTCTCCCACTCCTTTCATCTACCACCAATGGATTTCATGTAGCCCTCCTTATGTCTCCTTTTTTGGTTCTAATGTATACAATAAGCAGCAAAACTGCCATTCTCCAGAGCATTTTCTTAATCTGTTGAGATTTTGCTTACTGGCAATTGTCAATTTGGCTCAAACAAACTCATTAAAGTTCTCTGCAGGGGGAAGCTGGGATGGTTCAGTGGGTTAAACGCTCACTTTGTAGCCCTGGGGACCAAGGATCGAGTCCCAGCCTGTGCGGACTCATATGCTAAACTGGAGTGTGCTTCCCATGCAGGAGGCCCCCAGCTCAGTTCCCACCCTGCGAGGCCCCGGCCCACCTGTGTGGAACAAAACCATGTTGAAAACTGATGACATACAACTATGGAGACTGCTCTGGGCCCTCCCCCTTCTCTCTGTCTCTCTGTCTCTGTCAAAAACAATAAAATGTTTTAAAAAAAAGTTCTCTGCAGGTTTGGACAATTCTTATGTCAACAACATGTATTCTTGAATTCAAGTCTTTGTGAAAATTGAGGACCCAGGCTCTGGGCCCATTTTAGTCCCAGATATTAAGGACAGAATTTCACTTGGCCTCTGTGATTTTCTCAAATTGTCCCAATCCTTGCTCAATTCTTTCCCCTGCTCCAATCCTTTTTCAGCTGATGCATTTCCTTTTGCAATCCCAAATTCTCTGAGGAATCCAATTTGCCCTGGAATAAAGGAAATGGTTACACAAGTTTAAGAGGACTTCGTCCCAAACTACCCATATCCCTTTGCCAGTGGTTACTACCACTGCCTCCAAGTCTCAGTCGTTACACACTTTAGATTCTTGAACAAAGGCAGTGCTAGTCTGACTACCCTACCTGGGTTAGCTGTCACCATGTGACATGCATTTGGTTCTGGAGTCCACATTTTTAAAGGCAAACTAACTGCAGGATGGTAAAAGCAAAACCACCTCATGTGTGCAATCAAGAGTTTGGTGAGGAGAAAATTCACCGGGAACTTGGTCTCTGACTTCAGACATATAAAAAGACCTATCATCTTAGAAGAGGATTTCAGTTTGTTCTGCTTGACTCCAAGAAATAGAACTAAGTCCCCTTTAACAAAAATTGTCAGGCTGTGTGCTGAGTGTCAGGAATTTAAAAAAAGGAAAGTGATACAGCAATGAGTAAGGCAGAAAAATAAAGCCAGCTCTGCCTAGCTGCTGCCAGGACTTTGGGCAAATTAGAAAGAGGCGCCCCTTCCTCAGGAAACTTACCGGTAACTTCCTTCTGCTGGCAAGCTGTGATAATACTTGTCTGTAAATCACTGATAACCCCCTGATAAGATGAATGATGTTCCCCTGGGTTGTGCAGGACACAAGTTGCACAACCAGAAGTGGCCCTAGTGGAAGCCACCAGAAAAAACCTTGTAAGGCAGCCTGAGCAGGTGGCTACATCAGTTCAGGCATTCAGCTATGGTTGAGGGTTGGTTACTCAGGGGTCCTGGGCAGGAAAGGATCTTGCATGGGGGAGGGCTGGACCATATATCCTTTGTGCTCTCCTTTTACTCTGAGATTATGCAATTTTTTTCTGGGTTCTTCCACGAACAAAGGGGAACCAGCCAGCAACCTGCTCATGTCAAATTCTTGGTAGGAAACTTTACCCTCTCTTATTAAGGAGAAGGCAGGTGGCCCTCTCGAGAGGACAGAAGGGAAAAAACGGATCTGTGATAGAGAGAGCCACATCTATATCCCTTGGTGGTGCTGACATTAAAACAAAGGAGATCAGAAATAATAGTGTAGCAAGTTTTGAAAACTGAAAATTTCTTACTATCTGTATAGCTAGTTATAAAGCTAGTTCACTCTCACATGATCCAAACACTTTCAAGTTGTCAGAGCAGGTATTATTATACCCATTTTCCAGGTAATCAAGTTACATATCCAAATCTCCCAAGGCTCATTAATGACGCCTCTAGCACTAAGCCAGGGTTGTTCAACTACAGCACTCTACTTCTAGTCTCTTTTCCCTTCCTTTGCCTTGGATATGTCTTTGCAGTTTCCCAACTTGCTTTATGGGTAGACTCCTTCCAGGAATTAAAAAGAGAAGTTTTCAGAGCTGTAATAGACAAGAACCTTGCCAGCCTTGTTCTAAGAGAAATTAAGGTTTGATCACCCTCTACTGGCCAAGTACAGTGATGGCAACAAAAATAGGTGATGGTAAGACGGAGCTAGAAAGATTCCGAAAGCAACCAATGTAGAAAGAGAACCATGACACCCTGCTAGGAAGGGGGAAAACCAGGGCCAATAGTAACCATTGTAGCTTTTCCCCTTCCAATTTCTGCTACAAGGGCCAGAGGAATACTTTTTATTTTTCAAGCCAAGTAATCTTTCAAGACAAAAGAGAACTGAGTAATGTAGAGCAGTAAAGTGGGAGAGTATGGAGGTCATTTAAATGAGGAAATGTAGACCCTCAGAGTACCCAAGTCAATTCAGACATTATACATTCCAGGATTCAGAAGAAACTTTCAGACATGATCATGGAAGTATTGCGGGTGATATTTGGGGCATTCATATGTGATAGTTTCAAATATTTTAAAGGGATGATAACTACATGCATTTTGTGAGAGAAAAGAATCAAAACTAGGACCAATGAGTTGAAATTATAGGTAAGCAGATTTTTGCTTTAAAGAAATTTACCAATTAGAACTCTCCAAAAGGAGAGAACTGTCCTCTGAAGTAGTAAGCTTACTGCCATGGAAATAAAAGCAGAGAATAGGGATGCTGGGATGGCTCAGTGAGTTAAGCACTAGCCTTGTGGCCATGGGGTCTGTGGATGGAGCCCTGGCCCGGGGGAACTCATATGCTGAACTGGGCCATGCTTCCCATGTGGGAGGCCCCCAGTTTGGTACCCTACCCCGACCCCAGAGGCATGCTTTCCATGCGAGAGGCTCCTGGTTCAGTTCCCGCCCTGCACAGCCCCACATCCACCTGTGTGGAATGAAACTATGTTGAAACTGATGATGTACAGCTGCGGAGACTACTCTGGGCCCTCCACCTTCTCTCTGTCTCTAGCTGTCTCTGTCAGACAATAAAATACATCTTTGAAAAAAAGAAAGAAATAAAAGCAGAGGGCTGTCCTAGAAAGGATGTTTGTGTTATGAGAAGTTCGACTATAGATCCCCAAGATAACACATTCATTCAGTTACCACCTATTGGGCTCATCTCCATCCATTGTTGACCAGATTTGTAATTATTTGTTTACATGTTGTTGACAAAGATACATACAAACCTGTAGAGAATTTTTATGAGTTTATTTAAGCCAAAACTGATGACAATTGCTGGGAAGGAAGATTTCAAATGCTCCAGAAAATAACAGTTTTGCAGTTTCTTATATGCATTTGGAATTGAGAAATCTTAAAGATTACATGAAGGTGGGAATAAGCAAAGTGATTGAACTACAGGATAGTTAAGATTATGTGCTCTCTTGAGGATGGTTACACCTTTGAGGGATATCACATAGAGGCACAAGAACAATGGACAGGGCTTGCTTAAAAAATCTTTTCACTGAAGAAGTTATAGGCTTAAGGGTGAGTACCCACCATGACCTGCCCAGTTAGGATTTTATGATCAGACCATCGTATGTGTTTACTTTCTGTAGAACCCCTTTTCCATCCACAATGTCTGCCAAAAACTGCATGTTTTTTTAATTTTTCCCTTGTGCCTTAAAACATTATGCTTGACACATTGTAGGTATTTTGGTGTTTGTTGAATTAATTCATTGGGAGAGTTTGAGGTTCTGAAGAGGAAATGCAGGTGACACATCAGAGTGAGCTACCAGCACATTGGTTAACTTTTCCTTTGTTCTCTTGTGGTTTTATCATATGATTGCAGTTAGATTGATGGCAGAAAATAATGGCTCATCCTAAATCACTTTGTTTTAGTACAGTATGATTTAGATGGACAGCAATTTGATCTAGTGATATCTTTAAAAATCTGTTGAGCTATATTAAGGACACAGGATTGAATATGATAATCAAGCTTCTACTCTCAGCTCTGCTAATTAGCTAACTAGTGTGCTTCAGATCTGACTTCTCCAGGCATTGGTTTCTTCATCTGAAAAAAAGAGCTTAACCAGATTGTCCTTAATGTTTCTTTTCACATTAGTATTTTGCGACTCTAGGCCGCTCTGTTTTAGAAAGAACAATGGGTTCAGAATTGAAAGGGTTCATTCAAACCCCAGCATCACAATTCACTGGTTTCATGACTAAGCCAAGATCCTTTCACTAGAGGCTGGATAGAGCGACTAGGCAAGATCCTTTGACTAGAGGCTGGATAGAGCACTAGCAAAGCATCAATATGTGTGGCTAGTAAAACGGAAACAGGTTTTCTCCTCAGTCCTAATGATTCTGTTCCCTCTACCATTTCTTCTCCAGTCTAACACAGAGGCGGGATCGTGCTTAAAAGCATAGGCTTTAGAGAAAGAAAGCCAAGTTTGAATCTTGACTTTCCTACATTATCAGTTATATGACACTGGAAAAGTTACTTACCTTCCTGAGCCTAAGTTTCCTGATCTATTAAACAAGAATTTTACTATTTCACAGGGATAAGTATTCTCAGGGTTATATTTCATAGACTTGATATAATGAAGATAGATGTGTGCGGTAGATTGTTTCTAAAAATAGTCACATCATCTGCCTTCCTACATACTCATTTGCAATGTGACCAAGAGATAAGAGTCTGGCTCCACCCCCCACTCCACCCCTAAATCTGGCCCAGTGATCTGTTTTAACAATAGAATGTGGTGCACATGATGATATATAACTTCCAAGGCTGGGCCCTTAATCATCTACAAGTTCCACCGTGACCTTTTAAAGTGCTCCTCTTGGAGAACCCATGTCTGAGGAAGCCGAAGCAGACAGAATGGTGTGGAGGAGCATATGGAGGACCCAGACAAACGTCCCAGCCCAGCTTCCAGTCTGTGGGCCAGAACCAACTACGTCATCCCAGCTCCTCAATTGATACCACAGGAAGCAGAACCCAGCCAGTTTAGATTTGTGAAATCATGTGAGAAATGATCATTGTATTAAGGCACTAACTTTTGGGATAGTTTTTATGCAGCAATATAGAACTGAAACCCAGTGTTTAACACAGTACCTGGCCCATAGTAAGTACTCAAAAGAAGTGTGTGGGCAGAGTAGTAATGAGTGTTGTAAAAAGGTTTCTGCTTATTATGGGGAGAACTAATTGGAGTCTGAGGCAAGCAAGCTACAGAAAAAATGTTAAAGGGTGTCTAACTCCAAAAATTCATTCTGCAAAATTCCTGTCCTCTTCATCCACAGGGCTCTCCCACTTCTTCAAGACAGCACAAGACTGTAAGGGAAGTGGCCCTTTTTGAGCAACTCTTTCTTGAGAAAGTCCTTCCTTGCTTTGTACTTTTCTATTACTTCTAGTCATTGGTCTTATGAGGTCCCATAAGACAAACTTCTTTTTCAAATGTCAATACTTAACATATTTGAAAACTAAGACTGCTTTGTCCCCTCACTCTCCCCCTTATCTTCACCTAAGGTAAGAAAAAATTCTCCAGATTCTCTTATGTCGAATGTCATGGTGTTGAGACCTCATACCTCTCAATCTGCTCATTTCTCGGACCTTTATTAGTAAAATCCAAAAGGGGGAAGGGGACAAGATCCTTGCTCGTTCACGTTGGGGTAGACTCCGCAGGCCCAGGAGGCGCCACCAGTACCCGCGACACCGAGATGCCCAGACCTCCGAATTCCTAGAGGGACCGCTGCGGCCGCGCACAACTGTCCGCGGGCGGGGCGATGACGCACCTCCGGCTGCGCCGGCCGCGGAGCGTGTCGAAGTGTCCCAGCGCCCCGAGCGGTTCTGACTCACGGTGAGCCTCCCGATCCCCGATAAGCAGCTTAGCGGGCGGAAGAGGAACCCAGGGTCGAAAGGTTTCGGGGAGGGCGGAGTGGGTGTACCACCTGTGGCCTCCGAGGACACCCCCAAGACGGGTCCTAGAAAGGTGGTGGGGAGGAGCCCCGTATTCCTGCCCAGCGTCTGATGGAGGCGTGTGTTCTCTTTTCCTTCCTCCAGGGCTTTAACAAATGAAACTTTGTTTCGCGTTTCAGAGAATGTTTTTGTACGCTCCCCGAGCCAAGCCGGCAGTCTGACTGGGAGCTGCTATCTCTTTTCCTCTGGCTCTCAATTGGAGGTCCGAACTCGGGGCTAATTGATGGAAGACGCCTGAGGGGCTGAGGAACCGAACCTCTTTAGAAATCGTGGGTAGTTTCAGATCCAAAGGAGGAAATAGTCCCTTTAGGCTTTGTTCCGGTTAGAAAACGTGCAAATAACAGGGGTCTGTTCAAGTTTGGAAACACTGCATTAAAATTGTAATTTAGAGTTTGTAAAGAGAAAGGTGACTAGTGAGTGATGTCCTTGGAAACCTGTTATGTAAGGAATATTTGAAACAGCTGTGGAAAAGGAAAGTTAAGAGGCAAGACAGTTGTTTGTCAGGAATTGGAAGGCTACAGAGAAAGTAAGTTGGTTTTGGTCTAAAATTCTTTGAAGATAGATTTAGAAGTTAATGTACTGTTTGGTTTGATTTAAAGAAAACCTCGTTAACAATTAGAACTTTTAACAATAGGATTCTGTGCCTCAGAATTATCAAATCTGCCTGCCTAGGAGCTTTCAGGTACAGACTTGAGTGTGTTAAAGCTAACATAAGTTAGTAAGTCCCATTAATTTCTTAGAATCTGTGATAATTTAATATATTTGTGTTTCATCTTCCAGAATGGATTCCAGACACCTTTATACAGGCATATAAACTTTGGGGAATTGGCATAAAGGAGGAAAAACAAAACAAAACCTGGAACAGAACAAAAGCCTTTTGCTTATAGTAGACGATGAACTTTTACTTGATGGATCTTTTTAGCTCAATCTCTTAGATTGCCTAAAAGAGTAGTTGAAGACATTGCGAATTAGTAACAAAGCCTCCATTTTCTATCCATATTATTTTTTTATTTTTTTATTTTATGAGCACTTTATTAACAAAAATTCAGAAGCCAAGACATGAATAAACCTTTAGTCAAACTCAAAATGACCAAATGTAAAATTACTGGCTTGGGGGTGGGGTGGGGCAGAGCATGGTTAGATTTGTTTTTGTTTTTAAGATTTATTTTTATTGTTTTTGATGGAGAGAGATACAGAGACAGAGAGAAGGAGGAGGGCCCAGAACAGTCTCCATAGTTGCACATCATTGGTTTTTGCACATAGTTTCATTCCACAGGTGGGCGAGAGGCTGCACAGGGCAGGAACTGGGCTGGGGTCTCAACCCCGGTGAGAACTGAACTGGGGGAACTCCCCAGTTCAGTATATGGGTCCACACGGGCCGGGGCCGGGATTCGATCCTCGGTCCTCGGGGCTGCAAAGCGAGCACTTAACCCACTGAGCCACCCCGGCTTCCCCTAGATTTGTTTTTTAATCTTTGCCAGTCTGAGAGGTGGAAGCATTTCTTTTATTATAACTAAGGTTAAGCATCCTCATGGATTAATTACTGAATTGAGACTTGAAATATAAATGGAAGCCTGCCAGGAGAATTGGGCATTGATTGAGCATAGGAAAGGAGAAGTGGAATGATGACTGAATGGGGAGGCAGAGGCTAGATTGGGATTTGTTTGCCAACTGAAGAAGTGATTTTAAACAGCTGCGTGATATGAGCAGATTTGTGTTTTAAAACTCCATAGGTAGCCTTTGAGCCTGTGAAAATAGAATTGCCAAACTGGAAAATGGCCTGTGTGATATAAAGGGATGAAGGGATACTGTAATGTTGCCAACTAGTTCAAAGCTAAAAACTATTTGGTAAAAATGGGTTTTGTGTTGTGTTTGAAACATATGCTAGAAACTATTTCTTTAGGCCAGTATTTTGCCAGTTATTGGAAAACAGTCAGAAATTGACTATTGGTGCTCCTAGAAACATATGCCTTTAAAAAATAAAAATATAGGGGAAGCTGGGATGGCTCAGTGGGTTGAGCGCTCACTTTGCAGTGCTGGGGACCGAGGATCGAGTCCCAGCCCCAGCTGGCCCGTGTGGAACCATGTGCTGAACTGGGAGCTCCCCCAGTTCAGTTCTCTCTCTGTCTCTGTCTCTGTCTCTCTCTCTCAAAAATAAATAAAATAAATAAAAATACATATATAAAAAAAAGAAACAGCTCTACTTAATACCAGTGACATGTAATGAGAAGAAAATATCAATTTAAAAGTAAATAAAAATAAAAATATAAAAGAAAGGCTCACAATTTTTTTAAATGCCTAACTCTAAGAATGGTCTGCTTCAATACCATGTGTTGTTGAAGAAAACAGCTATATTTCTCTTTACCGTCCCACCATAATAGAACAGCATTTACCAAAGCTACTTGTCTTCTTCAACATCCCTTATTTTTTTATTTAAATAAACATTCTAGAATAGTTTTAGATTTATAGTAAAGCTCAAAGATAATGCAGTGACTATCTACCCTATACCTGTTTTCCCTTGTTAATTTATTCTACTGTGTACATTTGTCACAACTAAGGAACCAACCTTAGTACATTACTATTAACTAAACTCCTTAGTTCATTTGAATTTTACTAGTTTTTCCCTAATGTTTTTCCGTTCCAGAATCCCATCTAGAATACCACATTACAGTAGTCTTCATGTTTACTTAGAGTCTCCTGGTCAGTGACAGTTTGGAGGATTACTGGTCTGTTATTTTGTAGAATGTCTATCTGGGTTTGTCTGGTATTTTTCTCATGATTAGACTAGGGTTACCAGTTTTTAGGGGGAAGAACACAGATGTGAAGTGCTCTTATCATATATAAAGGCATATGACTTAACACTGATGTAATAACCTTTTTTAAATT